>JASAND010022467.1:0-43096 GCA_030248195.1 Trissonchulus latispiculum | reverse complement strand
AAGCCATGTATTGTTGCGTGTACTGTAAAAAAGGCACGATGTTCTTTTGCATCTAAATTTTTTCAGAAAATTTTTGAAAACTTCTTCTCCTCACCGTAATGAGGTTACCTCTCGTGGCCCCTCCAAGAAAAATTCCCAAGAATAAGCCAGAATATTGAATATATACCTACGTTTAGTGTAAAATTTTAATTATCCCCAGAGACGGGCTGTCCAAAGATATTTTAGAAGAATCTTGATTACGTATGCATTATAATGTATACTTTTTATGATCCCGTAAATCCCGTAACGTACTGTCCGCGTTCCTTTGCCGCAGCAGCCTCCTCGTAGGACGTGCCAAGTCGATGTGGTCAACTTCTTCTTTTCTAGAAATAACAAACAATGTATATAACTACCAGCAGTGGTAAAAAAGATGAAAACATACACAAAATATTCGATTAAAGAGAAAACGAAAGAACAACCAAAATAGCCGAACCAAGTGTTGTTCGAATTATTGACAGATTAGGTTTATTTTAGGCGAAACGGGGGAGTGGGTGGGGAGAGTGGGGAAGAATCCCACTAGTGTGGGAGGTCCAAAAGCAGGGGAATAAAATGGCTAAAAATGCTAATACAGTAAAAATAGCCCTGTTTTCTACATGTACCGCTATAACTAACGTAAAAACTGCTCAACAATTAAGTTTTAGTACCAAATAAACGGTTTTTGACCAAAAAATTCCCACGAAGCCAGAAAAATTCTGAAAATCTCGACAAAAAAATGCGTAAAAATTCGGCAATTTCTTGTAGCCCACTGCGTGGAGACAGCCCAAAAAAGTGGAGCGAGTTCAGTGTAGGGGCCGCTAAAACAGGCCCCCACCTAAGCAGGGGCGGTCCAGGATTTTGAAAGGAGGGGGTTTTAACTAAAATTTTACTGAAAAGGAGGATTTTGACAAAAATCTGGTGCACTTTTGTATTTCGGAATATTGATAAAAGTTAACCCAAAAATATGAGGGGGGGGTTTCAACCCCCAAAACCCTCCCCCCGGATTGGCCGCCCATGCCACTAAGGTAAACCTGTTGGTCAGAAACTGTCGAGGCTTACTTGAAGGCTGAGCACCGCAGGGTCGTAGCCTTTACAGTATAACCTAACCGTAATGGCTGGCAAATCTATGTTTCTAACAAAATCTTGTCAGCTCAGAAACTAAATTGTTAGTTTACAATGCATTAAATCTATTGTATATAGATTTACTATTTGCAATCAGTGTTCAAATGTGAGAAAACGGGGCACAACCGAAACACAACACACATTCGTTTTCTTCCTTCTTCTTCAACCGACTGGGCCAAAGATGCGACTCTGGCTGGAGGGCGGAGCGGAAGACGCTCTTCCCTGGTCTGCCGAGTGCGTCAGCGGCCGACCAGTAAGACCTCGTTGGCAGGGCGTCGTGGCCGACCAGAATCGCCCACAGTTATCGAGGCAGGGGCCGTTCAGGATGGAACAGGATTCGGCGGCTCGTCCTCGAATTGGGTGTTGCCGATCTAGGGCAAGGCTTACGCAGGCGGTCATGGAGATGAGGCTCTCTGCCCAAAGCTTCTCTGCCGAGCATTCTCCGGCCCACATAAGTCACGACACCACAGTCTGATCTAAATAAAGAATAAATGGGAAATAAATAATTGTACAGCAGGGAAGAGTCCAAAAGGGGCGAAGAGCTCCTCCCTTTTTTTAGGAGACAAAAACTTAAATTTCTAATTGAGTTTGACAGCTTATAATCTAGCTAATTTCTTGGCTGTTTTCGTGATTGGTCCTTTTTCTGTCCTCCCCTACATACGTAGGTAAGCAACTCAAGCTTTACCTAATAGGCGACCGAAAAATGGTAAACAAAAAGGTAACCCTGGAGAAGACAGGAGCCTGCACTAGGGGAGGGTATCAAGAGATGTAGACCTCTATGAAAATCGCAAAATGAAAATTCTGTGATATTTTTTATGGTAAAACAGTTATTTTAAAACATTGCTAGGGACGGATAAATTTATTTTTTGCAAGAAATAAACATTCAATAGATATATACCGGGTCTTGAGAAAAGCAAAAAAAAATTCTTTCTCAAATCCTCTGCAAAGCTGACCTGTTTATCTCTAGCAAGTGGCTTTTTCCTTGGACCCCTCCCCCCAAAATCTTGCGTGGCCTGCCTGGAGAATACCTCCATCCACGCTTCAGTACGCCAAAGCGCAAGTCGGCGGTTCCAGTCACCCCGCGTCCGCGTCGCGTTACACAACTAGAGGCCTCGTTATGGCCACTCGGGTTTAACGTTAAACTACGCAAGGCCACATAGTGCAAAATTCAGCAAAAGTCAAAAATTTGCCGCGAATTTTCTAATATGTACTTATGGTATGCTGGTGCACGTACCCATTTCACTGACTACAACGCAACAAACAGGGGTTCAGCAGTCTACCTTATACAGAGAACAAATGTTCCGATGGAGCATGCAAAAATGCAACATGGGTGACACCAAGTTTCAAGCGGACAGAGGATTAGGTTTTAAAACGCTAATATGGGAGCGGCAGGCAAAATACTGTGAGGACGAAAAGCGCACTAAATATGGACCAGCTCGCTGAACAAACCATATCCTAGGTGCATGGGCCTACACGTATTTGACCAATCAAACTAAACTACGAACAGTTCAACGTCGTACGTACGTATGTATATATGTACCTGTATGTATACACCTACGTACGAGTTTGTTGGATCCGATTGGAAAGAGATCAGCCAACTAGACGACAATATTCTAGAACACTTTCAACGCTGCAGGTCCACAGCGTCTTTTCCAGTTTATCAGCATTTGTTGGGGCCTGCTTGTTGCGACTGGGCAATTCAATCGTGATCGTCTAAAATAAGATAAAACAACATAACCTAAAAATATATATACGTATATGTATGTGTGTCGTGTGTGTGTGTGTGTGTGTGTTACATACACACACATACATATATACAGATGTTGCTGAGGGAGGATTTCCTTCCCCTATCAAAAATGTGGACGACTGACTTCATCGTGCTATAAATTGCAAAGAAAGGACAAATTTTGCAAATGAAAAACAGGCCGAGCGGAGGGCAAGCCAAAATTTTTCAGTAAAGATCCAGTTCTAATTGATGCGAAAACCAAAACGTGGCAGTAAAAACAAAATTACAACACCAAATCGAATCGCACCTGCTGACACGAAGCAGCAAAATTGGGACTTCGATCAAGAACAAATACAGTCTTGGAATTCATGTTCTATAAATACACACATAAAATATATATAATGCAAGATATTCCGAAGCCGAACGGAGAAACCATCTGAATGAGTTCAAAATTGCGAGCAATTTAGAACCACTTATGATGGCGGGTTTCGGCGAAGTTTTTAGGCCCAGTGCCGTGGCGGTGGCACTGACCTTTTCTGGCGGGGGCGGGGGAAGCATAGGCGTGGCTGGGCAAAAAATCTGGGGGGAGGGGGGGGGGGTTCCGACGGAGGGTAGGGGGGCCCCCAAATTTTCGATTTTATGCCGCTTTTGGCCACTATTTGGCCAAAAATTTGGAGGGTACCAAAAATCTGAAAATCCTGGGGGGGGGTCGCCAAAATTTGTCATTTTGGTGGGGGGGGGAAAAAAATGGAGGTGTGGCTGGCGAAAAAAGTGGGGGTGGGGTTTGAAAAAGGGTGGGGTTTGGCAAAAAAGAGGGGGAGGGGGGTCTCGAAAAAGTCGATTTGGGGGGAGGGGGTAAGAAAAATTTTCGAGGGGGGGTCGGCGAAAAATCGGTTTTTCGCTAACAAACTGAAAATTTTTCTCAATTTTCAGCAATTTTTAGCGATTTTTAAGGAAATAAGGCGAATTTTCGCAATTTTTCGCCAATTTTTTGAAAATTTTCGAATTTTTGGCTAAAAACATGCAAAAATCCGGGTAGGGGGGCTGAAAAATTTTAGGGGGGCGGGGGGGTCGGCCGAAGGCCGATTTGGGGGGAGGGAAAAAAAAATTTTTAGGGGGGAGGGTCTGCGACCCCTCATTTGGGGGGAGGGGTCCCCCCCCCACCCCCCCCCCCCCTAACACCAGTAGCGGCGCCAGGATTTTTTGAAGGGGGGGGGGGGGGAACTTTTTTTGGGAACTAAAATTTTTCCAAATTTTACCAAATTTACCTTCATTTCCCAAAAAAATTCCCTAACTTTTAGTCAAAAATGTTTCGATTTTTAGCAAAAATTTTTCGATTTTTTGGCAAAAACTTGCCGATTTTTAACAAAATTTCCTAAAAACACTCAAATTATGCATATAAACAGCTGAAAATTTTTCAAGGGGGGGGGGGGCCCGACACCCCAAAGGAGGGGCCCAAATCGCAAAAGGGGGGCCCGGGGCCCCGCCCCCCCCCCCCCCCCGGCGCCGCCACTGCCTAACACACCTATGGGGGTGGTCCCCCCACCTCCCCCCAAACACACCTATGGGGGGAAGGGTTTGGAACTTTGGACTTGTTTGGTGGAGGGCACCCAGAAATTGGTCCCCAGAACTTGAAAGTGCTCGAAAAATATATAGGGCTTTGAGAGTAAATTTTTATAGTTTTAGCTATTTATAATTTCTATGAAATTAGGACAAAATGTGAATTTTCACTTAACATAGGGGCCCAACAGTCAACACCAACGCCCTGCCCAAGGGGGAGGGAGGGGACCAAATCGCAAACCAGGGCCCTGTTCCCAGAGCCGCCACCGGTCAATGGTCCCTGGCCGAACCCCAGGTCTCGGCCCGGTGAAGGGTGAAGCTATACTTCCAGTTCCACCATAAAATGCGTTTAAAAGTTCTTGCTGGTTCATATTCCAACCCCGATCCACGTTTAGCGAAACTCATACAAGGCAGCAAAATAATAATTTAAAACTTACATATTTCATATTATAGGAAAAAATGCATAATTTAAATAGATATAGGCACTTTCCCATACAACACAATGCCGGCACTGTATTTCGCAAATGATTAAAAAAATCCAGTGATAGTGACATCTGCAGATCTTATACCCCACTTCAAGCAGTTTGTGTATTTTATGTGTATTTATAGAACATGAATTCCAAGACTGTATTTGTTCTCTTGATCGAAGTCCCAATTTTGCTGCCGTGTCAGCAGGTGCGATTCGATTTGGTGTTGTAATTTTGTTTTTACTGCCGTTTTGGTTTTCGCATCAATTAGAACTGGATCTTTACTGAAAAATTTTGGCTTGCCCTCCGCTCGGCCTGTTTTTCATTTGCAAAATTTGTCCTTTCTTTGCAATTTATAGCACGATGAAGTCAGTCGTCCACATTTTTGATAGGGGAAGGAAATCCTCCCTCAGCAACATCTGTATATATGTATGTGTGTGTATGTAACACACACACACACACACACACACGACACACATACATATACGTATATATATTTTTAGGTTATGTTGTTTTATCTTATTTTAGACGATCACGATTGAATTACCCAGTCGCAACAAGCAGGCCCCGACAAATGCTGATAAACTGGAAAAGACCCTGTGGACGTGCAGCGTTGAAAGTGTTCTAGAATATTGTCGTCTGGTTAATGATCTCTTTCCAATCGGATCCAACAAACTCGTACGTAGGTGTATACATACAGGTACATATATACATACGTACATGCGACGTTGAACTGTTCGTAGTTTAGTTTGATTGGTCAAATGCGGAGTGGAGCATGCGTACCCGCGAATATGGGTTGTTCAGCGAAGCTGGTCCATATTAGTGCGCTTTTAACCTAGTCCTCCTGGTATTTACAACCTGCCACTCCCATATTAACGTTTTAAAACCTAGTCCTCTGTCCGCTTAAAACCCAGTGTCACCCATATTGCATTTTTCATGCTCCATCGGAGCATTTTTATTCTTGTATAAGGTAGACTGTGAACCCTGTTTACATTGCGTTATATAGTCAGTATTAAGACACGTGCACCAGCATATATACGTAAATTGCATATAGAGAGGATATGGAGAGAAGTGACCGCTTAGTTTAACGTTACACTATGTGGCCACTTAGTTTAACGTTAAACCCAGTGGCCTTAACGGGCCTCCTAGTTTAACGCGACATATATATATCCGGGGTGACTGAGTACCGACGCCCCTTGTATCCTGAAGCGTGGATGGAGGTATTCTCCAGGCAGGCCCGCACCCAGGATTTTGAAAAGGGGGAGGGTCCAAGGGAAAATGCAACGGGGGATCGTGGGCGAAGCCTCCCAGAAGTTGAAGAATTTTTGCTTTTTTACCAAAAAACGGTGTAAATATTGGATGTTTATTTCTTGCAAAAATAAATTATCGCGCCTAAGGCGCGAAAATGTTTTAAAAATAGCTGTTTTGCCATAAAAATAGCACAAAATTTTCATTTTGCGACCCCAAAAGGGGGGTCTAGACCCCTTGAACCCCCCTCCCCCTGGGTGCGGGCCTGTCTCCAGGGGTTACCTTTACCTGTTTACCATTTTTCGGTCGCCTGTTAAAAAAGCGAGTTGGTGCTTATCGATTATGTGGGGGGACGACGAAAAGGACCCTTCACGAAAACAGCCAAGAAATTAGCTAGATTATTTGTAAGCTGGCACACTTAATTAGAAATTTTAAGTTTTTGTCTCCTAAAAAAAGGGAGGAGCTCTTCGCCCCTTTTGGATGCGCCCCTAATGTACAATATTTATATATGTTTATTCTTTATTTAGATCAGACTGGTGGTGTCAGATTATGTGGGCCGAATGCTGACGGAAGGCTGGGCAGAGGGCGATCATTCCCATGACCGCCTTCTGCAGGCCCTGGCCCGGATCGGCCCGCCGGACTCGGACGGTGACGCCGAATCCTGCTCCATCCTGAACGGCCTGTCGATGGCTGTGGACGTTCTGTCGGCCACGACGCCCTGCCAGCAGGCTTACTGGACGGCCGCTGACGCGTCGGCCGACCAGAAACCATCAACGTCAACGTCATCCACTCCGCCCTCTAATTCGGGGCGCATTATTTGCATAACGAGTCGATTGAAAACGTAAGTATGTGGTTGTGTTTCGTTGGTAGCATTTTCTCACATTTAATTTTGTTCTAAGTAAATCTATATACAATGATTTAATGCATTGTAAACTAACAATTTAGTTCTGAGCTATTCGTTTGTTAGAAACATGATTTGCCAGCATTATTAGGTTATAATCCAAAAGGCCATGACTCACCATTGCTCTGCCTTCGTATAAGCCTCGACAGTTTCTGTGTTGGGTTTACTTTAGTGGGGGCGTATCACTGGGGGGTTTTGGCCCCTTTTCTTTTTCATCCTTCGGGCCCACTTTTGTCCCCCCTCCTTTTCTTTTCCCCCTCCCTTTTCTCTGGCCCACCTCGAGCACCCCTCCCACTTTTTTGGGCTTCCTCCCTACTCGTACTGGTGTGTCTAGAAATTGCCCAATGTTTATGATTTCTGGTCGAAATTTTCAGAATTTTTCTGTCTTCGTTGGAATTTTTTGGTCAAAAACCGTCTATTTTGGTACTAAAACTTAGTTTTTGAGCACTTTTTACGTTAGTTTAGCAGTACATGCAGAAAACAGGGCTATTTTTACTGTATTAGCAGTTTTGGCCATTTTATTCCCCCGCTTTTGGACCTCACCCCACTAGTGGAGGAAGGGTCCCTCAATCTCCCCCCCCCTCCCCATTTTTGCCTAAAATAAACCCAGTTTGCCAATAATTCGAACAAAAATAGGTTCGACTATTTGGTTTTTCTTTAGTTTTCTCTTTTTTCAAATATTTTGTGTATGTTTTCATCTTTTTTACCACTGCTGGTAGTTATATACATTGTTTGTTATTTCTAGAAAAGAAGAAGTTGACCACATCGAGCAGCACGTCCTACAGGCTCTGCAGCAGCGAAACAAATTGACCACAGGATTGCAGGATCATAAAAAGTATACATTATAATGCATACGTACTCAAAATTCTTCTAAAATAACTTTGGATAGCCAGTCTCTGGGGATAATTAAGATTTTACACTAAAACGCATGTATACAATAATCCTGGCCTATTCTAGGGAATTTTTCTTGGAGGGATTTTTTACGGAGAGGTGGCCCTCGGTTGATGAGGGGAAGAGAAGTTTTCAAAAATTTTCTGAAAATTTAGATGCAAAGAATCGTGCCTTTTTTACAGTACACGCTGTCGTGTTTAAAAGGGAAAAATTCGAGTTCAATTCTCCGGGATTATATAGTTGGAAATGTTTTGTAAATTTGGCTTTCAGAGCTATTTTTCAGGGCAAAATTTTATACCACAATAGGAATAAGTCCAAGTTCCTTAGCATAGTCTTGATCAGTGATTGCATTTGCGGTTTGTTTTCAGCTATATGTGCATTGATCGGCTGGACTTCTGTCTGATCAACACGCACCCTGTTGGTCAGAGTTCTCCGATCACCGATAAAGCTTCCACTCTTGTGAGTTCTCTTGTGGGCATTGTCTTTGTCCATAACTTAATGTGGGCAGGGGCGTTCCAGATTTTCTTTTGAAATCTTGCTGCCTCCTCTCCTGTTCGACGAAACCAGAAAGCTTTCTTTGTATCTTACATTTTAAATTTTTAAATTTTTAACCTGATTTATTTGTGTCCGCCTTTTTTCCTATTCTAGATTTCGGATGCCATGAGCATGGAACTGCACAATGCTACGGCCGGCAACCGACTTTTGGGTCTGATTCGTAGGATTGCTCAGAATCACTATGATCTGGCCTCCACCACCATTTCCGGAATTCCGATGAAGGTTTAACTCCCCGTCGAGCTTTTTTCGTGTTTCGAGTTTTTTCCGGTTTTATTTCCATTATAAATATACATATGTGGTTTTTACAGTTTAAAGTGTAATTTTTGTAATATTATAGGAAGAACAAAATACGGCCAGTTCAGCCAACTATGATGTAGAATTGTTGCACTGTAAAAATGTGCACAACGATTTGAGACGTGGCGGTGAGTTGGATTGATACTCATTTTTTGTGTGAAGGAAGTATGAAACTGCTCTTCCCCTCTGCTGAGTTTGAAACTTTTAAAATGTACAACTACGTATTTCTTAAAGATAAAAAGCAAGAAGCAGGCTGGAGGTAATGGTTCGGCCTTGTTGTAACTGCTTTATTTGAAAATATAAAATTGTTAAGTGCTATTTTGATTTTTTGATTTAATTTTCCAGAAAAATTTGTATTTGATTCTGAGAATTTTTATAGGCTATCTTACTACGGACGCGGGTCTGGTACGGCGAACGGAATTTGGCTACAATACCATCCTGCTAAAATGGTGCTCTCCTGCTGCTAAGGCTGTCTTACCGGGTTGGTATTAAGCTAAGTTGCTGCAAGTTATAGAAAGTTGCGTATGTTTCAGAAAGTTGGCAATTGCTATTAGTTGCATCATAGATAATTAATACTTACTAGTGCAACTACATATTTCTTAAAGATAAAAAGCTGGAATCAGGCTTCACTTCAACATTTATTCATTAAAGTAAATAGTTAGAAATTAGCTATTTTTCCGAAAAACTTTTCTTTTCCATAAAGCTAATTTCAACTAATTTTTAGGCAGTTCTTTTATTGGGAAGGGGGAGGGGTTTCTGGGGGAGGGAGGGGGAGGGAGGGACCCCCTATGGACTTATGAAGGATCTATTGGTTTTTCTATATTTTACGTATTCCATTTTTCTAGAAACCTTTCGCCTCTGTACCAATGCCAGTCGTGTCACGCCTGTGGATATTAGCAGTCGACCGTCAGCCTGTCTCACCACATTTATTTTAAATGGTACGTAACTACGTATACTGTTGGACTTTAGCTATAGATAGCTAAAACTGAAATTTTTTGGCAAAAAGGCAAAAACTTCCTGTAATGATTACGACAGAGCAGTTGAACTTAATCTATGCTTGCCTAGATTCATGTATGTGTACGTTACGTAACTTTTGTTTTGACTTTGTGTAGTGTTTTTTATTTTCTGTCTATTTTAGGTCGTATTGTTCAGTTGGAAATTGCCAAAAAATCTGGTTCAGGCAAGGTGATCAGTCACCTCCTAATCTGCCATGGCGGTCATATTTTTATGCACAGTCTATCGAATCTCTGGACCCGCTCCCCTCTGGACGACCCTCCGCCCATTGTGGAAGGGCCGGGCGGTCGTATACGGGACTATCGTATTCAGGTTTCCGTCAATTTTTCTATGGACGTCTTTTACTAGTGCATTGATTTTTCCTCGGGGCGATTTGATTGCTTTTTGTTTGTAAGATTAGACCACAAGATGTTAATTAGAGTGTCTAAATGTTAACTCTTGCAGTTTGTTGATGAAAATTTTCTTGAAGCGTTGTTTGTTTAATTGGACCGTTCTCTTGAGTAGAATTGCTCTTTGGCACTCGAAAATTTATGACGTTTACATTTATTAGGTTGAAATATCAGGGAGCCTTTGAACACTTTTGAAATATTTTTTGGTTTTAGCATTTTGCTCAGTTTATGAAAGAGTGCGGTTTAGCAACGAGCACTTCTTCAACACCTGCTGTGGAGTCAAAAATTTCAACTCACAAAAATTGTACGTACTTCTATATTTTGTATAGTGTTTATATACGTTGTTGTTATTTCCGGGCTTGTTAGTCTAGTTAGTAGGCTATAATAAGAGGCACGTCAGTCTTCTAAAGTCCCACCTGACATTTTCCTAAAGGGGGTGTGGTGTGGTGTGGAGAACGCCCCCTCCCAGAAATCAGTTTCTCCCCGACTTGGGTCGAGCCCCCCCAGAAATCGGTTTCTCACAGATTTGGCTCGCCCCCCCCCCACAGAATCGCCCCTTCCAGGATTAGGGTCTGCCGGCACCTCAAGACTACAGAAGTCCACGGAAAAATAGGGTTTTGAGGGTAAATGTTAAAACATTAACCGTCTCCCCCCCCCTCAAATCCGTTCTTTCCTCCCACCCAGACCTGGGAGGGCAGCCCCCACCCCCCCCCCCCCCCCAGAAATTTTTGTCTATTAAAAAGCCAGCCAACTCACGTTTCATAGTTGGCTAGCCACCAGAACGTAATTCGGATAGGCCGAAAGAGGCAAACAACCACTCAGCAACATAATTTAAGCACTTGGATGGCCGTTGCACTGTTTATAAAAAGTTTCAAATACGGTGCTTTAATTTCATATTGCCAGAAATTATGTATTTTAGTGCGAAAGCATGTGAAGGGAGTGACGAAATTTTGGCCGTTAACCTTTGGCGAATCAGTTCTGTATACCGTTGGCTCTGTAAGCATGGTTTTCTGGTTACTGAAGAATTGAAGTAATATTAAACTAGCCTTTGGTCAGCACGACGTTGACGGGGTTGTCGCCGGTTTTTCCCCTTCATTTTGTACAACAATATTTTTGCGTGTATATTTATTAACACTTGAAGGCTCATATTGTGTTGATCGCCAATGTCAAAGTCCTCGGTCAAAACTGCCGCTCAGAAATTTTTGTGCCTGCGATATCGACTGTATTTCTATATGTGAGTAGAAGCTCGTTTATCTACATTATCCTATCCTATCCTATCCTAGTCTTTTTGGGAGTATTCTTTTTCTCTGCGTATTTTTTCTTGTTTTTGTTTTAGAAAATTGAGCCACTCCTGCATCGATTGAAGCAGTGGCACCTGAGTCCAGACGATGTGGGGGAGTGTCGAAAGGTCCTCTACCAGCTGACGGCTTCCCAGGCTACGCTTGCGCCTTTGATCTCGACCAAGACCAGTGCTCGTCTCAAAGGCATGAAACGGTATATACGTACTTTACTTATTGTCAGTTAAATTTTGAAAGTAATTAGTTGTGTGCCAATTATCTGTGTCACTTTAAGCTTAGTTATTTAATTTATAGTATACAGTTAGTAGCCTGTTATTTTTTGAGTAGGCGCCACAGACGTATTTAGAGTTTTGAAGCGGGACTCCTTGCCTTTAGCAACTCGTGGTTATCTGGGTCGTGGTCTTCAAACACCCTGAATTTTTCGTTGAAACTCTCCAGGGGAAGTATATATTAAAGCATACCGTTTATATTATTTTATTTACTGCAACCATTTTATTACAAATTTAATTTTTGTTTGACGGAACGCTGCTCCCCTACACCCCCCCCCTTCTCTCATCTCCAGTGTTCATATTTTCTTTGTTTTAATGGCTATTGTTTTCAGGTTCGCCGCACCCCATCCACTATTTCATGTATCATTTTTATAAATTTTTGGTTTAGAGATGAACAGTATCGTCAGATGTGGTCCGAACTGGAACGCTACTGTCTACAGTATGCCTCCAGATCCACAGGACATCGACAGCTCCTGGATCTGGTCCTGGAGTCGGCCGGACGTCCCAAGCTGGACGCTCTCCCACCCGACTCTGAGTCCTCTGCGGATGAATTGGACCCGCACCAGTGGACGGGGGATAGTGGCGGGTTTGTTGATGTTCAGATTACCGATTGTTTTTATGGCATTATTTTTCTGTTTTCTATTTATTAACTTTTTTTGGTTTTTTTAATTTTTGTGATTGTACTGTTTGTTGTATTTGAATTGTTTTATTTTCTAGCTTAATTTCGGTTTATACAACTTGGTGTATATTTGGATTGTCAACTGTTCAAAGTATCATAGGGGTCGCGGCAGCGACCACTATAATATGTGTGAAAAGTGACTGGAGACAGTGTAAAATAAGCTGCGCAGAAGCTGCGCAAAGTCCTGCGCAGATTTCATGCGCAAATTGTAGAGCACATCGAGTTTAGTATATCTGTGGAGTTTCAGCCCCGTATCACTTACCGTTAAAAAGTTGCACCTCGGACCGGTTATGGCGGCGATGTTTTTTTCCGGTTTCTCCTATTTGATGGTTGTATTGCACATAATGTTCTCCGCTTTCACGTGATCGGCAGAGGTGGGCCAAGCTAAAGGGCTATTGGGTCTAGTAGTGCCCTCTAAAGAATTTAAGAATCGCTACTTTTTTGCGCTGCAGCTGCGCCACAGAGCCCAGTGGCACCGCAAAGTCGGCTCAGGGCGCAAAGTGACCATTTTTGTGGTCGTCGCTCAGGTCGAACGTTACGAGCTGGAGCTGATTTCTTTCTATGTTCAGAAATTACATGTACTGAACTAACTAACGGTGCAGGTTGCGTTTCTCTATCACTTCTCTAGCAGTGGCCCGTCAAAAATGGCGAAAATTCGAAAAAATGAAAAATCGAAATTTCTCGCTATCTATTGGAGGGCCAAGTCGGAAACCGCTTCCTGGAGGTCCATAGTAGGCTTTACCTGGCCTCTCAAAACTTTGTCTCTAGGGATTTTCTGGTGCGCCCAGTTCATTCCAGGTATCCGTTTTGCCTTCAGACGTACCTATTTTGCTCGGCTGGTTCCAGGGGGATTACGGTCGAAAGGTTGACGTCTTAATTTATCCAATGTAGATTCCTTGTTACGTAATCCCAAATACTCCGTAGTGCATCTTTCTAGTTTTTTCAGGTTGATTTTTTCTTCTTAATAATGGCGGGAAATCAGGAATTCCATTCCCCGAGTGAAGATGTATCCATAATGTGAGACTTTCTCTCCAGTTTGCCGTTTGAAGGGTCAAGTCGGGTGGGGGGGGGGGGTAAAGTAGTCGAAAATAAAATTTTTCAAAAGTGGTCAAATTTGATATCAAATGAAAGCCCCAAGTGAGCAGAGCAACTTTTGCCATAGAACTGCGTACCCAAAGTGGCTGTAGAGTGCTGTGGTGGGTTGGGGTGGGGACTTGATTTTGATTCAAAAATTAAATTTTTCAAACGTGGTCAAGTTTGGTGTCAAATGAAAGCCCGAAGTGAACAGAACAACTTTCGCCATGGAACCATCCACCAAAAGTTACGGTGTCGGATTTATGCCTTTACTTTTTCAACCGGAGTTTAAAGGATATACATAGGCCCAACACACATATTATCCCCATTTGTGCGGAGCATTTTTGTTACTTGTACATAAATTTCTACAGCTATGATAATGTAACCCTGGCTTTCTGAGTTGAACTGCTGTCTACTCTTATCAGATAGTGCGAATTTGGAACTACATTTTATTATGTTTACATCACGGTTTTTTTTGGGCAAAATTGGGGGCATTTGCCCACTCGGCCAAAAGTTTGCCCACTCAAATTTAAATTTGCCCAGCAGTTTGCCCACTGAAAAATTGGACCACTGAGGTAAAAGAAGTGAACATTTCTATTACGGTTTTATTGCTAATTTTCAAAAAAATCTTCAATTTTTTTCTGGGGGGCTGCCGCCCCCCAGACCCCCCGCTGGGGTTCCTGTGTCACTGCTAAATTGTAACTTGATTAGCTTTACTTCACTTCACTTATTGTCTATTTCTAAATAATATGTCTCCTCGAAATGCTGCAAAATTTGTATTTGTAAAAAAGATAGAATGTATATATTTATAGAAAAATGCAACTGCAGAAAATCGAAACGATGACTCAAAACATGTGCAAAAATATCAAAATTTGAAAAATTCGTTCAGCTTCTCCCCAGACCCCCTGCTGTTTTTTTAATATGTTTCAATATGTATAAGAACCCTGCATTGTATAAAAACTAAGATTGCTTAAGGCACAACTAAAGAAAACGACAGGAAGTTCGATGGTATGGAATAAAACACGTTATTAATTAAAGCAAAGTTAAAATTAAGGTAAAAAATCGCTTAGCAAAATTTTGTAATTTTGCCCACCGATCTCTAAATTTGCCCACTCAATCCTAAGTTTGCCCACTAAAATGCCCACTGGCCGTTTTGAAAAAAAAACCCTGGTTTACATTTATCTTTTATTTTGTTCTGAGTTTCTTTTTTCAGAAAAGACGGTACCTTGACGAGAGGTCGAGGAGAGAAGGTCAAGTGGGCCGTGTTTGGTTCCGCCCTTTCTGATAGTCCCCCACTGTCTCCAATTTTTGCCTCCAAACGAACTCGATTTACGGTTGGACTGGGAGGTAAATATTAATTTTATTTATCTTTGCATCTCCGTGCTCATAGAAAACTTAACGAAAAATGTCTGCCCTGCAGTCATTAAGGTACGCCTTACTCCGAAACAGGAGAGGTAGTTATTCGTTATATCTCTGTAATTAATGGCCTTGCATCCCTCACGGACCCTCCTGGCAGCCTGGTTTTGTTCTGATTTCATTTTGATCATTCGTGGACCATATCTTGTTTGTTTTTGCGGTTTTAGAAACCACCAATTTACTGGAACTGTGGACTCAGCAGTATCTGGTAGATCGTTGGTCTGACTGGCGGGATTTTGAGGGTCGAACGAAATCTCGTGGCAATCGAGTGGAACTTTACCCGGAGCTGATGGAACGATTTCGAAAATCTGCTGAGGAAGCACAGTCAGTTTGGAAAATGTTTTGTTTTAACAAATTTTATTATTTTTGAATTAAATCAACGAATAATGTAAGTAATGATATTGATAACCTTATGCGAACCATTCTTCTGCATCATATATGTATGTCTGCTTCTCACGATGACAAATAGTTTTTAATATTTTTCAGGGAAATGAAATCGAATTCCTGAAGTAAATTGGAGCTCTAGCTTGTGAAGACGTTTAAACCTTTATGGCTGATTTCTGTCAATCCTAAAGCTGTGATTTCTTGTAGGAAGAATACTTGCAATGAAGATTTGTGGCACACAATTTTTTGAACATTTATTTTCGTTTTATGTACTTGTAGTTATATTTTTGTATCTATATACAACTTTGAATAAAAGCGGGTCTTGTAGAAGTTGGTTAGAATAGTGGAGTTAGCTGTCTGTAGTTCTTAGCAGTTTTAGGAGTGAAACGCTTGAATTTTATCATAGCTTGAAGGGTATCTTAGTTTATAGAATAAGGGTGGTTGCGTGTTGATCTGCTGATGCTCATGTAAATCAGTACTCAAATTCGGACATCGTTCCTCCGTAGCTCAATCCGCAGAGCGTTTGGCTAGTGCGCGTGGGTTCGAGTCCCACCGGAGGTTCCGGACACACTATTCTCTTCTTTCCTGTATATAGCAGCATATTGGCAGAGAAGCTAGTGCTACTGTCGAATTTTGAGACAACAGCTTTCATGGCTATGTTGAATCGTTGGTTTCATCAGTGTCGCCCACAAAGAAAAATTCTTTCATTTCAAAAGAAATGAGCTTGTACACCTTCTGGTGCTCGGAAATATTTTGAGCAAAAATGTGCTTTGTTGGAAGAAATATAAAGCCATTTTTGTACTTTATGTATCAGTAAGCTTTTGAGAGGATTTAACTCGTTTGGTTTTGAAATTCGAGTGGATATTGAAGGGTAAGCATAGAGGATTAAAACAATTATAATTTATTATTATAATTAATACATAATGCGCTACATTAGCCTAACGAAGCTGCCGTTCGTGAAATCTCTGGCTACGACCTGCTACGATTTCTACTGTTTGGCAAACCTGACATTTTTGAACATCAAATTCGCCTCGACTACGTGAGCAACAATTTTTCGCTGCATTTTTTTGTTTACTTGAAGCTGGCTCTGGAAGAAAGAAAGAAAGATTTAGGTTTAGCAAAAATCGCCTAGATAGTAACAATTAGTGTTGTTTCTTCAGTAGCCGATTTCAGTTTAGTCATTTGCCGGATCGGGTCGCTAGGTGATTTTGGCTGCCGATCCGATCCACATCACTAATAGTAACTATGCCCATTATCTATTTTCTGAGACACATCAAACGTCATTATGACGTAAACGAAGCACAGCAAAGCTTAACAGCGTATCAAAGCTTTATAAATTACCAGTCTCAAGGGGGTCCTCCAGGTTTGTCACAAATTTAGGCTAAAAATGTTTCAGGTAAGAACTGATAGAAGCCTAATGCGTTAAACCCTTGTGTGCTTTACGTTACACAGTTCAGGACACAATCTACGGAAAAATTGAAAACCTAAGAACTTCCACAACCCCCGATTCCAGAACCCATACCCTCCAGCAAACTTAACATTATGTAAATAGTTGCGAACCAAGTCTCTGAAAACAACGTGACTTTCATATTAACATGAGCCGTAAGTTTGTGGGAATGGTTGCATCTATATATACCAGAAGTAAGGTTGTGAAGCTAGGAAATATCTCCGACCGGGCGGCATATTTCTAATCTGTGTAACTGGAATACGCATTCTAAAATGTGTAGCGTAAATACGCAAGCGAGTAGAAAGTGTGTACTTGGAATACGCAGCATACTTTCTAGTGTTTCATTATATGCTATTATTGGCTCATATAAATAAGTTGTGCATGGTATTATAATATGCCACATATAAATGCGTTATGAACGTGCTAGTCGAGAAATTTAAAAAATAACCGCACGGCAGTGCCAATTGGCAACTGGAACTTGGTGTAATGATGCTAATTTTAAAGAATACTTATTTTGGTTAAATCGTATATGAATGCGTTCGGACACATTTCAAAATAAGAAAGCAACACAAGGTAGCAAAACTTTAAAATTCGTATTAGTATTAGTATAAGTCGTATTCCGATGTCGTCATCCGATGATGCTAATTTTAAAAAAAACTTGCATTCTAACATATTTCAAGATAAGAAATCAACAAAAAGGTAGCAAAACTTTAAAAATTTTCATAGTTTAAATTTGTGTGTTTTCATTTCTATTTCCATTTTTCCAACATTTCAGTTTCCATTTCATTATCTACTACTAATCTATCTACTCTAATAAGTAAGCTACAAATGCACATCATAGTTGTATTCTGCGGTCGTCAAAACCACATGTGCACAGCTTTCAGCTTTCAGATTTTATTTTCACGATTTAAACTTTAAAAATTCAAAAAATTCAAAAGTTTTCACCGATCAATCCAAATGTTTTGGAATGCAATCATTTGTCAAACTTTGAGAAAGGTAATTTTGATAAAGATACAAAGTTATAGCAAGAGTACATAATTGCACTACAAATAAGAAGAAGAGTAAGCCACTAGAGGGCTTCTCTTCACTGCATTGCGTAACGGTGCTCCGTCTACAATACGCGAATGTTCCCCCGTTTGGTGGGGGGGGGGTCGCTCTGTTCGACAAAGCATACCCCCCTCCGTTTGGTGGGGGGGTAGCAGCAAAGAGGTCCCCGTTTGGTGGGGGGGGTAAGCAAAAGAGGTCCCCGTTTGGTGGGGGGGCGGGTATGCTGTGAAAGCGTGCAACTAACTTTAATGACAGATATAATAACTACTAACTTTCAATTACAATCCAGGCATTTTATAGGCAAAGATTGTTCGAAGTTTAGAATTAAATATAGTTTTAGTGGTAAGATATTTTAACATATATAAATCCTTCAGTAAAAACTGGGATAAATAAAGTACTAAGTTAAGGATCATATCTTCATTGTTTCTTCAGTTCTTTGAAGTTTTCATGACATATGCAAAAGGGGTCTCCGTTTGGGGGGGGAGGTTGCTAACAGCCAATCAGATTCAGCCAATCTTTGCCTGTCTTGACTACCCCCCCCCCCAAACGGGGACCCTTTCCTGCCTACCCCCCTCCACCAAACGGGGACCTCTTTTGGCTACCCCCCCCCCCCACCAAACGGGGACCTCTTTTGGCTACCCCCCCCACCAAACGGGGAGGGGGTATTCTTGTCGAACCCCCCCCCCAAACGGGGAACATTCGCGTATTGTGGTCGGAGCACCGTTACGCAATGCCAAGAAGAGGGGCCCTCTAGTGGCTCACTCTTCTTCTAATATATAATAGAATTATGAACTCTTGGTTATAGTTTAATTAAAAATTTGGGGAGGGGAGAGAGTGTTTACTTAATTTAATTGTTTTTGTAGCTCAAGATATAAAAATTCTGTATTTTGCTGTAAATTTGTTTAAATCTAATTATTGTTAAAATAATTCGGAATAATACCTTGTTCTATTAAGTTAATTTTAATCGCTTACACTATCAGTCTCAATTTTAAGACCAAATCGCCAATTTAGACTGATAGTTTTTTTACAATTAACCCAAATTTTGAATGAATGCATTCCAAAACATTTGGATTGATTGGTGAAAAATTTTGAATTTTTGAATTTTTAGGAAACTTTGGGCCTATTTCTTTAAAGATTAAAATGGTCGGATTAAACGGATTAAAAATCAGCTGGATTAAAATTTTAATTGCTATTTCTTTAATGCTGGAATAAACGGATTAAACGTGTTAAAATTCACTCGTTTAATCCGACCATTTTTAATCCGCGGATTAAACGAGTGGATTTTAATCCACTTAATCCGCCATTAAAGAAACAGCGATTAAAAATTTTAATCCATCCACTTTTAATCCGTTTAATCCGCGTAGCTGCACGAGGATTAAAAACTAGTTGAAAATGAAGGAGACTGATTAAACGGATTAAAATTAATCTTTAAAGAAACAGCGAATAAGCAGGTCGGATTAAAATTAACTCTTCCAATTTTTAATCCGAAGTGGGAATAAAGAAACAGGATTAAATTTAAATTTTAATCCTAAGTGCATTAAAGAAATAGGATTTAATTTAATCCGTTTAATTAGTTTAACTCGCTGGATTAAACTTTAATCCGTTTAATCCGAGGTGCTATTTCTTTAATGCGGATTAATTTTAATCTAATCCGCTTAATCTTTAAAGAAATAGGGCCTTAAAATCCTAAGGGCCTATTTCTTTAAAGATTAAAATGGTCGGATTAAACGTATTAAAAATCAGCCGGATTAAAATTTTAACAGCTGTTTCTTTAATGGTGGATTAAACGAATTAAACGGATTAAAATTAACTCGTTTAATCCGACCATTTTTAATCCACGGATTAAACGACTTGATTTTAATCCATTTAATCCGCCATTAAAGAAACAGCGATTAAAAATTTTAATCCGCCAACTTTTAATCCGTTTAATCCGCGTAGATGCACGAGGATTAAAAGTTAGTTGAAAATGCAGGCGGAGGATTAAACGGATTAAAATTAATCTTTAAAGAAACAGAGATTAAGCAGGTCGGATTAAAATTAACTCGTTGAGTTTTTAATCCGAAGTGTGAATAAAGAAACAGGATTAGATTAAAATTTTAATCCTAGGTGCATTAAAGAAATAGGATTAAATTTAATCTAACTTTAACTCGTTTAACTCGCTGGATTAAATTTTAATCCGTTTAATCCGAGGTGCTGTTTCTTTAATGCGGATTAATTTTAATCTAATCCGTTTAATCTTTAAAGAAATAGGGCCTAAGTTTTCCCGTTGCTAATTGGCACTGCCGTGCGGATATTTTTTTAAATTTCTCCACTAGCACGTTCATAACGCATTTATATGTAGCATATTATAACACCATGCACAACTTATTTATATGAGCCAATAATAGCATATAATGAAACACTAGAAAGTATGCTGCGTATTCCAAGTACACACTTTCTAATCGCTTGCGTATTTACGCTACACATTTTAGAATGCGTATTCCAGTTACACAGATTAGAAATATGCGACCGGGCGGGTCTCTCATTTTGGACTCGGGCCAACCCCAGCCCGGGCCCGAAGCCGGAGACCCGAGTCAAAGCTCGAGCGGCTCAACCAAATCCAAACAACCGGACAGCCCGAATGGCTCTACTAACCGACCACGGCCCGAACAGCCTGAGCGATCCAAAGCGAACCAACCGGAACTGCCTCAGAGCTCGAAAAGAAGAACGTATTTAACTTATTAAATTTAAATTATTTAACTAAATTTAACTTAAAATTTAGAGAGAAGTTTTCTAGTAACTTTTGATACGAGAAGCTTGAATGAAGAAATGTTACTAGGCAAACTTTTAAATCTTTGTTAAATACCAATTTCTAGAGTGTGCAACCATGACAAATTGTACAACCATGACAAATTATCCTTTTGAGAACACATGCTAGACACCAAGTTCCAATCACTGTTCAATTTTTAATTCCAAAGAAGCTGTACATCACTAATCGGGTGCTCGACGGCCGTGAACTCCTAAACTTATATGAAATTGGCTCCAGGGAGCCAAAAGTTTGAGCTTTCGGTGGCGTACAACTTTCATTAATGAAGTCTATGTATCAGTATCGTCAGCCTCAGTATAAAATATTATCTCTAAAAAGCCAGTGCCCATCTTGTATTTTAGACATGAGACTGTGTTGTTACATGCTGGTGGGATTGGTGACAATCCTTAGGAGTTCGATTACTGCTGATGGCATGCATGCAGGTCCTTTACCAGTATCACTCGATTTCAAAGTCAAGAGAGGTAGGTATCCCCATTTTCTTTTCATGACAAAAATGCATGAGGCTATTCTGTTACTTTTTTACTAAAATGTGCGCACTAAAAGCTGTAGCCAAAGTGTAGTGCACAAATCCTCCAATTCGCTATGTATAGCCAGTTACCTTGGTTAAAGGCTGCTATCTTGCAGATCATGCCTACATATGCACATAGCTAAAAGAATACTTAAGCCCATTGGCTCTCTCCTGTTCGAACTAAGGCTTTTGCTTTAGTGACTGCAGGCAGGCGTTTTTCATTATTTCTTTAAGAGAATGCTAGAGAAAGATTGCCTTTTTATTTTTCAGCGCAACCGCCTCATGAAGCATATGGTCCCTCAGCTCCAGGAAGACCAGCCGAGACTGGGCCTCCCAGTGGTTCTTCGGTTAGGCCTGCTAATACAGGGCCTCCAAGTGAAGCTCCGCCCCAAAGGGATTCTCGAATATCTGAGCAACCGGAGGTCAGGAGTAAACCAAGATCTGGTAGTAGAAGAAAGTCTTCAAAAGGCGGCTGGACCCGTTTCGGATAGAAATCCATTTATTATAATTTAACGTAAAAATACTTTGTATTAAATACAGCTGAAGCATGTCCAGGCGGATTGTTTGCAAATTAAATTAATTTATCTTACAATAGTAGATGGTATGTAAAGATACGGCTGAGGATAAAATTGCTCGTCACAAGGTATTTACTATATTGCATGCATCATCGTTACAGGCCCCGTCGCAAAAACCAAACCCAACCTATGGTTGACAGTTGAAGTTTGATTATATTTTCTCCATGAGGAAAGATCTATTATTTCTCTTTGGTTTGTGAGCCGCCAGTGGCATCCACAAACGTTGTCATATTGTTGTATTATTTTACGGAATTAATTTCACACTCAACACATATCTGATAACAGATACCATTTTTGTCATAATTGCTTTTAAAGTTTTTTAGTTTCTTCAGTGTAACCGTAAATAGGTTTAATCCCTGTATACTAGCTTTATTGAAGTATAAAGATGCATTCATAGTTCCAGACGCAAGCAGACGCGCGTAGACGCGCTTCGATGCGCGTGTGTACGTAAGCGTCTGCATGCGTTCGTGCGCATGAATTCGCTTCAATAATTTTTAAACTGTCAAAACGGCATGTTACAATCTGAGGTGTCGTCGCGCGTCTACGCACGTCGACTCGCGTCTCTCTGCGTTCGCGACTATGAATGAACCTTAATAGTTACACTACCCGTGTTCAATGACAGTGATCAAAGACGAGAAAATATGCACGTAAGAATTCATCACCAGAATCAAAACGCGGGTTTACACATTAGGTTTAAAGTGAAGTAAAGGTGGCCAAAATTTAACCCTCCACTGCTAGGAGGGTTAGCGTAAACGATTTTGAATGCACAAATATAATCACATACTTCGAGCAGCCTGACACTGAAAAAGGGGTAAAGGACTTTTGGTGTCGCTTTCAGTCTTTCTTCGTTCTTTCACATATTTTGTTGTCCAGACGGTATCTTTTAACGAGTTTTTAAAATTAAAGTAGCAAGTCTTACGGTTATTGAGTAATCTCTCTTCAAAGTTGATTATTTCATGTGTTTAAACATGGGAAATTGGAAAAGTTGTCACTTTTCGCGTGCGGTAAAATAATCTCCACACAAACTTAAGTGAATCTGGACATGTTATTCATCAAATTAATGCCGAAATATTAAACTGTGTCACTGTCGAATTAGAATTTTAATGCGGCCTTTAAAATTTGTTAATTAATTTTTAAAGGTCTAAAATTTGATACCAAGCTCAATTTTAACTTTTCAAAAATTGAAAAAATTTAAAGCAGTAAATCAAATGCAAACTTCACAGTGACACAGTTTACTATTTCGGCATTAATTTGATGTATAATATGTTCAGATTCATTAAAGTTGGTTGGAACATCTTTATGGCGCACGTGAAAAGATGACAACTTTTCTAATTTCCTATGAAATCATGAAACACATGAAATCTCAACTTTGATTTTCAAGCGAGTGGCAGGCTGCTCTAAGTATGTGATTATATTTGATGACAACTTTCGAGTAATTTTTTCTTAACTTCTGCACTCGCTGTGGAGTTAAGCTGACATAACCATTATACAATATTTGAACGTGATATAGGCCAAAGATATCTATACCTGTTTTGTATGACTAGTTTAGCGCTTGAGATTGAGCTAAGCCAGACATGGTCAGAATAAGGGATTGTCAGATAAAGCTTACAAAGTTCAGACTTAGCATACAGCCCGAAAGTCTGCAACCTGGGGCCGATGTTATCAAAAGCGGGTTGAGTTCAACCCGGGTTGAACCCATTTTTGGGTTCAACCCTGAAATTTTTGGGTTCGCTAAACCTCGCTGCTGAACCCAATGTTATCAAACATTGTGGGGTTGGGTTAACTTAACCCGGGTTGAGCTGTTTCAACCCCGATTTGAACCCAGGTTTCAACCCAAAAAGAGCCTTAGCAAGAAGAATGCTGCTGTTCCAACTGCTGCAGAATGAAGGCGTGTAACGGAAAATTACTATAAACGCAACTTACATTTGTAGCGATAAATAATTATGCAAAACTCTTTAGTTTATCATGCGCTGATATAGTAGCAAATAAAACAATCATTGTGACCACAAAAAGGCGAAACAAATTTATGAAAAAGACTGGATAAACGGGCTCTTCATTGTATTTCAATCCTGCTTTTTTGTTTTGATTTCTTCATGCCATGATTCACGAAAATATTGAAAGATCTTTCCTAAGTTTTTTAAAATTCGACTATTCCTAGTTCCATTCGTCAGCTAACGTATGGCAAATTGATAAAACAAGAACGAAAGGCTGGATATCCGTTATCTCAACCCGGGTTGAAATCTCAACCCTCCTAGCTGAGGAGGGTTGAGATTCTGCGATTTCGACGCGAAAACCAACCCAAATTTTCAACCCAAATTTAATGATAACACTGGGTTGGAACTCAACCTAAATCTCAACCCCAACCCTGCTATTCCAATCCGGGTCTATTCAACCCAATTTTGATAACATTGGGTTGACATTTTCAACCTCAAACTCAACCCGGGTTGACGTTTCAACCCGGGTTGAGATGCTTGATAACACTGGCCCCTGGGGGTGAGCGGCAAGGCTGGGTGGGATGAACATCCCACCCAGTGGAGGTCCTCCGACCCTCACCCAGCCTCCTTCAAACAGTTTGACTGTTTTTAACAGTGCTCCAAATTTCGTTGTATAAAAGGACTGTTCACAGTAGTAATTGCGGTCCCTTAAAAATTGCGGTCCCCTAAAATCATGATTACATGAGGCCTCCACAAATGCGGTCCCCTAAAATCATGGTTACATGAGGTCTTCACGAATGCGGTCCCCTAAAATTGCGGTCCCCTAAATCATGATTACACGAGGTCTCCACGAATGCGGTCCCCTAAAATTGCGGTCCCCTAAAATCATTATTACATGAGGTCTCCACAAATGCGGTCCCCTAAAGTTGCGGTCCCCTAAATTCATGATTGCATGTGATCTTCACAGATGAGGTCCTCTAAAATTGAGATACATTCTACCGTAATTTCCTACAACTGCTATCCTATAAATCTGGAATTTTAAGATGTTCTCTCAAATATAAGTTTCATAATATCTTACAGTAGATCATCTCATTACAATCTCAAGATAAGTTCAAGATTAATGTGGAATTAGCACAATCTTTTATTTAAGAAAGATATACAAGTATTGTACTACATGATTGTTATAAATCGCTCAGAATTACATCGTCCATCAACACATCTTGTTCCAATGGAGTTGCTTCATTTGAATTTGTAGCATGCTGTAACCCAGACGAACCGAAACCGCTTTGCCCCCTGCACGTCGTACCCAATTCAAATACCTCTACGATATGAGTTCCCGCAACCATTTCACAGATAAGCTGAGCGATTCGATCCCAGATTTGAACCTCAAAGTGTTTATTACTGAAGTTAACCAACACCACTCCGACGTTCCCTCGATAGTCCCTATCAATTACTCCCGCCATCACATCAATCCCTGCTCTTAGAGCCAATCCCGATCGAGGAGCGATTCTGCCATGGCAGTGAGCTTGCAAAGACACAGCAATATCCGTCTGGACAAGCATTCTACCCAAACCTGCCGGTACAACACATTGCCTGGCAGTGAACAGATCGTAACCAACACTTTCGCCTGTGGCACGTGTTGGCAATTTGCCATACTTTGATAAAAGTTTCAATTGCAGAAGATGACTCATGATTTTGATACGGCGATCAATCATCACACTTTTCAGCACTAAATCTGCTAATTTTTGCGATGAAATTAACTTCTACAGTGCATGCCAGCAAAATAGCGGTATTTTTGCTGTTTTTCGAAAAATTTTTCGCCCTCCGCCAAAACATTTCTTGCCCCTCGGACTTTTGGAGGCCCCAAAGATCCCAAAGAAAAAAATCCCATAGAATAAGCCAAGTGGTCCCCATGCCCCGTCACAAAGTTCTGGCTGCGCCACTGAGTATATATATATATATATCATGGGGGGGGCTCGGAGAGCCCCCAATAATATGCGCCAAAAAGGCACTTTGCGTGTTTTTCAAAACGCTTAATTAGGCGTAACTAATTAGCGGTGAGGAATTAAGAGCTAATATTTACATTTTTGAAATCCCCAGGCCAAGAGCTTTCGAATGATACCAAACTTGCCAGGAAAAAATGAACTTTTTTGAAAATTTTTATTTTTCAGACCTACTTTCTAGGTGGGGTTTTTTTCTCTGATGTTTCTCCTTTACGCTTGTCCCGTAACTTGCTCCAAGGATTTTTCATATAATAAGGGGCGACACTTTACCTATTATTATCTTGTTGTCGAAACCATGAACCTGTTCACTATTGATTATTTGGCCAATTCGGCCACTGGCGATTTCTACGAATTTTATCAAACATGGGCTCACGAACATTCGGACTTAGAAAATTTTCAGGAATTTAACATGAAAATTGTCAAAAAGTCGTCTAAAATGGCGTTTTTCGCTTAAACTGAGCTGTTTTTCTATATAGTAATCGGTCTTGCTTCAAAGCAGTGAGCATATCACTTGAGCAAACGGATGTGACCCTCGGGCTGCATAGCGCCATGGTTCTCCTTGGGGTCAAAAGTTGGGAAAAGTCGCTAAAGACAGCTATTTTCGGCCTTTTTGTGGCAGCCCATATCACGTCAATCGGGGTCGCTGATCCTGATGGGCATGTTTACAACAGCTTCTCCGGTAATGGTGCCGCTATTGCGTTGCACGGCGATGCGGCAGCCGCAGCGACGCTGCAGGTGCGCTTGCAACCTGTAACTTTGAAAATGAACAAGTGCTGAAACTGCCTGAAAGCTTGCCCTTATATAGTAAATCAGGGGTCGCTGAACACGATGATATCCTCGTCGCTGTGCAGTGCTGCTATCGTGCTGCGCTGCGGCACTGCAGCCGCAGCTCGCTCTATGGCACCAAATGTACAAATTCAAACTGCCTGAAAGCTTGCCCTTATATGGTAGTCAGGGGATTCGCTGAACACGATAGGGGATATCCTCGTCGCTGTGCGGTGCTGCTATCGATGCTGCGCTGCGGCTGCTGGCCGCAACGCTGTCGGCGCTCTATAACTGATGGTCCGATTCAAACTGCTGAAAGCTTGCTGCCATAGTAAATCAGGGTCGCTGAACACGATGAGAGTATCCTCGTCGCTGTGCGGTGCTGCTATCGTGCTGCGCTGCGGCGCTGCAGCGCAGCACGCTCTGTAACTTCACATAGACAAATTGAACTGCCTGAATGCTTGCCCTTATATAGTCCAATCGGGGTGCGCTGAACACGGTAGAGTATCCTCGTCGTTGTGCGGTGCTGCTATCGTGCTGCGCTGCGGCACGCATACAGCACGCTCTGTAACAGAAATAGACAAGTTGAAACTGCCTGAAAGCTTGCCCTTATATAGTAATCGAATTCGCTGAACACGATGAGCACCTTATCGACGCCATCGTCTGGTTCAACTGGTTCATCAAATTGAACCAGTTCCTGGTTCAAGTTGCTGGGGTAGCATTTAGTTTAACAGTATGCGTTAATGTTATGGTCAATAAACCATATTAGCATTCCCGCATTCCTCATTCCCAAAAATGAAATAGGATACGTGGAAAATACTCGCACAGTCGCATGAAAAATACAATATGAGCCAGAAGGACAGCATTCAATTCCGGGAAAAAACAAAATTTAAAATGTATAATATGAGCCAGCATTTACTTATGTAAAAGGACAAGATTTAAAAGTTTAATATGAGCAGCTCCCTCAGGCTCTGTATGACGCTGCACGGACAGCCCGCAGGCAGTGCTTTCTCTCTATCTTCGCCGTGTTTTGCTCATATAATTCTGATAGAGCATTCAGTCAGACATATACTTTATTGAATACACGCAAGATCTGTGACAGAAGCTAATGGTATATATCTGGCCCACTTCTAGGCAAAATTTATGGGGGGGGGGGGCGATATGGGGGGGGGGGGGCTCGACGGCCCCCCCCCCCCATCGATGTGAGGGGGGGCTCACCGAAAATGGGGGGGGCATATTTTTTGACAAATTTTTAGGTTTTGCGTAAAACATGCTAAAAATCGCTAAAAAATAACTAATTTTGGGTGTTTTTAAGCTAAAATAGTGGAAATTTAGGTAAAAATCCGGCGAAGCCGGAAAAATTTTTTGAAAATTTTGGCTAAAAATGGCAAAAAATGGCAATTTTGGGGTTATGGGGGGGGGAGGTCGGAATTTATGGGGGGGGAACTCTTTTTTTATGGGGGGGGGGGGGGGCTCCTCGAATGGGGGGAGGTCGCCGAATGGGGGGGGACCCCACCCCCCCCCAGTAGGAGGTAAGCCAGTATATATGACAGCTAGCTAATGGTATATGCTGGCTACAATGACAAAAAGGACTTGCTGAAAAGTGCGTTGTGAAAAAATACCCCAGATTATGGTTGCGTAAATATATAATGCGTAATTACGTAAATAGTGTGATATCAATAGTCTAAGATAGCATGTTAAGTTACTCTGTGCAGGCTCCTGGGGGGGGGGGTGGCTCTGAGCAATGTCTATTTTTCACACTTACTCTAATTTTATACGTTGGCATAGATTAAGTTGCGTACACAACATCGTTCCCAAGGCGTCAATATGAGGCCGAGAAAGGGAGCTGCTCATATTAAACTTTTAAATCTTGTCCTTTGCAAAAGTAAATGCTGGCTCATATTATACATTTTAAATCTTGTCTTTTCCCGAATTGAATGCTGTCCTTCTGGCTCATATTTTACTTTTCGTGCGACTGCAAGGAGCATTTTCCTACTTGTATATATATATATATATATGTATATATATAGGTATATATTAGTTGTTGTTGAAAAATTGAGGTCATAGTGACTTTAAAATTTTCAGCCTAAGCGTATAGCAAAGGTTCACAAAAAAATCACCCCGAAAATTCACAAAAAAATCACCCACCGAGACGGCTAACAACAAGCCACGGCCCGAAAAATTTTTGCATGGTATATAATAGCCACAAGTCCCAACTCTAACACAGGTAAGTTTGGCTGCCGAGGCCCAACTCCTACGACTAGGGTGCTCAAAATAGTCGACCCACCCAAAATCGGACCCTCGGACAACTCCGGACCAAAATTGAAATTTTTGCTGGTACATACTCACTATTGACTTTGTGCAGCTACCCCATATTATGCATGTGACATGTCCTAACTCTAAGCTATCCAACAACCTACGTATTGGATTCACTGCCAGAGTCCTCTGACCATAGGTGTATATACCTGGTGGGAACCCCTCCCCCCAAATGGAAAAGTCCCAACCCCACCCTCGAAATTTTGGAGGCACACACCCCACCCTCGAAATTTTGTAGACACACCCCCGCCCCAAAATGGCCAAATCCCAGACCCCACCCATCCAAATTTGCCAGACCCCACCCTCCGAAATTTTGAAATTTTGCATCAAAATTAGTAAAAATTCGAAATGTTATGAAAAAAATTCTAAATTTTTGCGAATTTTTTTTCTAAATTTTTGACCAAAAAGTTTTTACCCCCCCCCCCCCAGATTCAATTTTTCCTAACCCCACCCCCAAGTTTTTTTTGCACAGGCTGAACTTCGAATTTTGGTTCTCGGCCCCCGGGTCCAAAGTGGATGCCCAGGCCAATATGCTTGACCTTTATTATTGATACCAGGAAGCTAGGAATCCACTTATTTTGTGTTCTATTGCTCTAGTAAGCACAGAACAAGCAAGTTGGCGCAGTAATTTCGTATCTGGAATGGTCACGTGACTTGGCCTAGGGTCACGTGACCTGGGTCGATGTGACGATGTCACGTGACTGACCAAAACTTTATTTCAAGGTCCCAGAAGCCTAAAAACTCGCCTATATAGGTTTTTCGGTGCGTAGAATTCAAATTTGGCATTAGTTTTTAGGTAGCTTGTACCCAGATAGGTGATCCTGACTTCCCCCTGGGTCTGGAGGGTCCGGGCCGGGTCCATCGGTCGGACCGTCTGTCAGAAGGGGGTTGAGGTACCTAAAACATGCTCTATATATATATATAGGTTTTTCGGGCCGCTGAGCTCGAATTTGGCATTAGTTTTGCCCTAGCCGTTCGTTGCCCCAGAGGCATTTTACACAAAGTTGGTATTGATTTTTCTTTTGTGAATTTGTTCACAAAAAATGAGAAAGAAGAAGAAAGTCATGTCCCACCGAAGGTCCGAAAAATTCGGACCTCCGGTGGGACTCGAGCCCACGACATTTTGCGCACTAGGCAAACGCTCTGCCGACTGAGCTACGGAGGCACAGTCTCATCAAGCTTTGTCGGAATTCGTGTACCAATGTACATGACTTTCACTACGTGAACCCCGTAAGTAGACACAAAGTGGAGGAAGAGCAAGCTCAAGGGCCGTCGCACTTGTTCTACAATTATAAGTGAGAAAGAAGAAGAAAGTCATGTAACCGAAGGTCCGAAAAATTCGGACCTCCTGTGGGACTCGAACCCACGACATTTTGCGCACTAGGCAAACGCTCTGCCGACTGAGCTACGGAGGCATAGTCTCATCAAGCTTTGTCGGAATCACCCGCCGGTGGCGAAGCCTCCCATAGGTGTACCTTGAGAAAAAGTTGGGGAAGGGGTAGCCGAAATCGGGGTGGGTGGGGTCAGCAGTTTTGGTGGGGGGTGGGGTTAGGAAAAATTGAATCTGGGGGGGGGGGGGGGGTAAAAACTTTTTGGTCAAAAATTTAGAAAAAATTCGCAAAAATTTAGAATTTTTTCATAACATTTCGAATTTTTACTAATTTTGATGCAAAATTTCAAAATTTCGAGGGTGGGGTCTGGCAAATTTGGATGGGTGGGGTCTGGGATTTGGCCATTTTGGGGGTGGGGTGTGTCTACAAAATTTCGAGGGTGGGGTGTGCCTCCAAAATTTCGAGGGTGGGGTCGGCACTTTTCCATTTGGGGGGAGGGGTTCCCACCAGGTATATACACCTATGGCCAGAGGACCTGGCAGGGAATCCAATACGTATATTGTTGGATAGCTTAGAGTTAGGACATGTCACATGCATAATATGGGGTAGCTGCACAAAGTCAATAGTGAGTATGTACCAGCAAAAATTTCAATTTTGGTCCGGAGTTGTCCGAGGGTCCGATTTTGGGTGGGTCGACTATTTTGGGCACCCTAGTCGTAGGAGTTGGGCCTCGGCAGCCAAACTTACCTGTGTTAGAGTTGGGACTTGTGGCTATTATATACCATGCAAAAAATTTTCGGGCTGCGGCTTGTTGTTAGCCGTCTCGGTGGGTGATTTTTTTGTGAATTTTCGGGGTGATTTTTTTGTGAACCTTGCTATACGCTTAGGCTGAAAATTTTAAAGTCACTATGACCTCAATTTTTCAACAACAACTAATATATACCTATATATATACATATATATATATATATATAACAAGTAGGAAAAATGCTCCTTGCAGTCGCATGAAAAATACAATATGAGCCAGAAGGACAGCATTCAATTCGGGAAAAGACAAGATTTAAAATGTATAATATGAGCCAGCATTTACTTATGTAAAGGACAAGATTTAAAAGTTTAATATGAGCAGCTCCCTTTCTCGGGCTCATATTGACGCCTTGGGAACGATGTTGTGTACGCAACTTAATCTATGCCAACGTATAAAATTAGAGTAAGTGTAAAAATAGACATTGCTCAGAGCCACCCCCCCCCAGGAGCCTGCACAGAGTAACTTAACATGCTACTTAGACTATTGATAATATCACACTATTTACGTAATTACGTATTATATATTTACGCAACCATAATCTGGGGTATTTTTTCACAACGCACTTTTCAGCAAGTCCTTTTTGTCATTGTAGCCAGCATATACCATTAGCTAGCTTTAATTTATACTGGCTTAATTCTACTGGGGGGGGGTGGGGGGCCCCCCCCCCCATTCGGCGACCTCCCCCCCCCATTCGAGGAGCCCCCCCCCCCCCATAAAAAGCCCCCCCCCATAAATTCCGACCTCCCCCCCCCATAACCCCAAAAATTGCCATTTTTTGCCATTTTTAGCCAAAATTTTCAAAAATTTTTCCGGCTTCGCCGGATTTTTACCTAAATTTCCACTATTTTAGCTTAAAAAACACCCAAAATTAGTTATTTTTTAGCGATTTTTAGCATGTTTTACGCAAAAAAACCTAAAAATTTGTCAAAAAATATGCCCCCCCCATTTTCGGTGAGCCCCCCCCGCCATCGATGGGGGGGGGGCTTCGTCGAGCCCCCCCCCCCATATCGCCCCCCCCCCATAAATTTTGGCCTAGAAGTAAGCCAGATATATACCATTAGCTTCTGTCACAGATCTGGTGTATTCAATAAAGTATATGTCTGACTGAATGCTCTATCAGAATTATATGAGCAAAACACGGCGAAGATAGAGAGAAAGCACTGCCTGCGGGCTGTCCGTGCGGCGTCAATATGAGCCCGAGAAAGGGAGCTGCTCATATTAAACTTTTAAATCTTGTCCTTTACATAAGTAAATGCTGGCTCATATTATACATTTTAAATCTTGTCTTTTCCCGAATTGAATGCTGTCCTTCTGGCTCATATTGTATTTTTCATGCGACTGCAAGGAGCATTTTTCCTACTTGTCCTATTTCATTTTTGGGAATGAGGGAATGTGTAATGTGTTAATATGGTTTATTGACCATAACATTAACGCATACTGTTAAACTAAATGCTACCCCAGCAACTTGAACCAGGAACTGGTTCACGGTTGAACCAGTTGAACCAGACGAGATACGGCGTCGACAATATGCTCATCGTGTTCAGCGACCCCGATTTACTATATAAGGGCAAGCTTTCAGGCAGTTTCAACTTGTCTATTTCTGTTACAGAGCGTGCTGCGGCTGCAGTGCCGCAGCGCAGCACGATAGCAGCACCGCACAACGACGAGGATACTCTCATCGTGTTCAGCGACCCCGGATTTACTATATAAGGGCGGGCATTCAGGCAGTTCCAACTTGTCTATTTCAAGTTACAGAGCGTGCTGCGGCTGCAGCGCCGCAGCGCAGCACGATAGCAGCACCGCACAGCGACGAGGATACTCTCATCGTGTTCAGCGACCCCGATTTACTATATAAGGGCAAGCTTTCAGGCAGTTTCAACTTGTCCATTTCAAGTTACAGAGCGTGCTGCACGGTGCTGCGGCTGCAGCGCCGCAGCGCAGCACGATAGCAGCACCGCACAGCGACGAGGATACTCTCATCGTGTTCAGCGACCCCGACTTACTATATAAGGGCAAGCTTTCAGGCAGTTTCAACTTGTACATTTCAAGTTACAGAGCGAGCTGCGGCTGCAGCGCCGCAGCGCAGCACGATAGCAGCACCGCACAGCGACGAGGATACTCTCATCGTGTTCAGCGACCCCGATTTACTATATAAGGGCAAGCTTTCAGGCAGTTTCAACTTGTCCATTTCAAGTTACAGAGCGTGCTGCACCTGCAGCGTCGCTGCGGCTGCCGCATCGCAGTGCAACGCAACAGCGGCACCACACGGAGAAGTAAACATGCCCATCGTGATCAGCGACCCCGATTTACTATATATGGCTGCCACAAAAAGGCCGAAAATAGCCGTTTTTAGCGACTTTTCCCAACTTTGACCCTGGGCGAGGAACCACAGGCGCCATGCAGCCCGAGGGTCACATCCGTCGGTTTCGGCGATATGCTCATCGTTTTCAGCGACCCCGATTTACTATATAAGCGCACCACCAAATGGCCGAAAAACGCTATTTTAGACGACTTTTTGACAATTTTCTATGTTGGGACCTTCGAAAATTTTGTAAGTCCGAATGTTCGTGAGCCCATGTTTGTCAGCCTGTAAAAATCGCTAGGGACCGAATTGGGCCAAAATAATCAATAGTGAACAGGTTCATGGTTTCGACAACAAGATAATAATAGGTAAAGGTCGCCCCCATAAGGCATGTGAAAAATCCTTTGGTGAGTTACGGGACATAAAGCGTAAAGGAGAAACATCAGAGAAAAAAAACCCCACCTAGAAAGTAGGTCTGAAAAATGAAAATTTTCAAAGTTCATTTTTTCCGGGCAAGTTTGGTATCATTCGAAAGCTCTTGGCCTGGGGATTTCAAAAATGTAAATATTAGCTCTTAATTCCTCACCGCTAATTAGTTACGCCTAATTAAGCGTTTTGAAAACACGCAAAGTGCCTTTTTGGCGCATATTATGGGGGGCTCTCCGAGCTCCCCCATGATATATATATATATATATCAGTGGCGCAGCCAGAACTTTGTGACGGGGCATGCGGACCACTTGGCTTATTCTAGGGATTTTTTCTTGGGGGGACTCCTTGGGGGGGCCTCCAAAAGTCCGAGGGGCAAGAAATGTTTTGGCGGAGGGCGAAAATTTTTCGAAAAATATGCTAAAAATACCGCTATTTTGCTGGCATGCACTGTAGAAGTTGATTTTTATCGCAAAAATTAGCAGATTTAGTGTTGAAAAGGGCAAAAATTGAGTAAAGATCTCTGGCGAAGCCGGAAAATTTTTGACAATTTGGCCTTCAGAGCGAATTTTTCAGGGCAAATTTGGTACCAAAAGAGGCACCCTTTGGTTTTGGGGCTGGGGAGCGATTTTTGTGGATGGGCACGAATTTTGGTTGGGGAAGATGGTTTATGGGGAGCTCCCCCCCACTAGAATAAGCCCAGGACCAGGGTTTTTTAAAATCGAGTCTGTGTCGTCCAAGGTGTTTTTACTGGGAATTATTATTTTCTAAGAGAGGGTAACGTAAACGACAGTCACCTCATAGATATAAGTAGGGATGCACCGGGGCCAGGCCCCGGCTCCGGCAGTCAGGCCCCGGCCCCGGTGGTCATACCCTGTACCGATCGGGGCCAAAAATTAACAAAATTTTGTGAATTTTTAAAATTTTTTGACCAAAATTTTGAATTTTCGAAAGTCAAAAACTGTTAAAATCGTTTGTTTTCGCGCCGATATTAATGAAAACAAGGATAGTAACGTTTGTATATCAAAAATCTTGTGCTCGTTATTGTTGCTGAAATTATATTTGTAATAGATAATGCATAGAATTTGCATTATTGCGAAGGTAACAAATATAATACGTCAACATTATGAAAATTACTGACTTGAAACGAGACTAAAAGACTTACATTCTTAAAAAGACTGAAAAGTTAAGTATGTGGAGCTCTTGGTCTGGAGATTTCAAAAATGTAAACTTTCGCTCTCAACTCCTTACCGTTAATTAGTTTTGGCTAATTAACAGTTTCCCAAATCCGCAAAGTGCCTTTATAGCTCATATTATGAGGGGCGCTCCGCGCACCCTCATGATTTCAGCAGTGATATTAGTTTTAATTTTGCGAAGGTTTCCCCTTGCATTAAACTCATTAAATGACTGCCTTTGTTTCCAAATTGAAAACATGTTTCATACTGAAACTGGTAAGATGACTATCTTGCTAAATGCTAGAAAGATTATTATCTTACCAACAATTTTGCAAATAGCAATCTTGCTAAATTTTGTGGCAAGATAACTATCTTGCTAAAATTTTAGCAAGATAACTATCTTGCCAAACTCTTAGCAAGATAACTATCTTGCCAATTTTACTACCTTGCTACGATATAGGGGGAACGCTGGGTGTAAAAGGCTCAGTGCGGCGCTTGGAGACCCGTTCGAGGTAAGTGCCCGCTAAATACTCAACGAAACTGGACAATTTTGCTATCGTTGGAATCCACACGACGAGTACTACAAGTCGCAAAAAGTTTTGGTCAAAATTTCCAACTTTGAAAATTTTCGCTTCCGGGCAAATTAGGTCCGTTTGTTTTTTTCCGTGTAAGTCACGCTTGGAAAAATGCAATTTTGTTAGAAATAGTAAACGAACGTAAAGTAACAGAAAACAGAAAACAATAGTGTTAGAACGATCTGGGCATTTTCAGCAGGTGAAGTTTGGTTTTTCTGAACGTATATACCCCGAAAGTGGACCGTTTTGATATTTTTTCGCTGCCCGGCCCGGCCAGCCATCTGTACGGCCGGCCAAAATGGCCAATTTTTGTCAAAGCTACAGGACTCAGGTAAGACGCTAGATCCAAGACCCACTTTTGAGATATGGCCATTCAAAGTTCGAAAAATCAGCGATTTTCAGCCAAAAGCGATTATGGCATCTTTGGCCCATCGTAGCCGGCTGAATGCAACAGCTATTGGCGTAATATTTTGGGCAAATAAACTAGAATCATTGGCAACGTTTTGGGTCAAATTCTACAAATTTGAGAAATTTTATGATTTTCGATTTTCGGACGCTTTTTGGGGGGTTGAAAAACCGAAAAAAATAAAATTTCTCAGATTTGGCTGAGACTGACCCAAAACGTTACCAACAGTAACTAGTTTAAAGTTGCCATAATCGCTGTTTTGGCTGAAAATCGCATTTTTCGAACTTTGAATGGTTATATCTCAAAAGTGGGTCTGGGAGTTTGCTGCGCCTACTGAGCTTGAAGGCTTAAGCTGAGGCTTGACCTGTCGCAAACTGCGGAACATGAATGCTAGAAGACTCAAACTGGTAGGGATAGAAGCCCCGTGTGTTGTGGCACTTAAAATTGTATCTAAAATGGGTAAAAATTTGCTCCTTCAGGTGAAAATTTGACTGTGCTTTTTATTGTTTTTTATATTTTTGGGGGTTTTTTAAAAAGTTTGCGAAAACGCAGCATAAAGCACAAAAAGCAATGAGTCGCGAAATTTTTGCTTTTTCTTTCCTCTGACGAATTTTCCTTATTTCCGAATCCTGACGGGGCATGCGGCCGCATGCCCCGCATGCCCCCCTGGCTGCGCCCCCTATATATATATATATATATATATATATATATATATATATATATATATATATATATATATATATATATATATATATATATATATATATATGCAGTTATACTAAAAACAACCCGCTCTTTCGTTTGGAACGTTTAGAAATGCTCGTGACAACTTTCCGAAAAATTTCGCGATGGGTTTTTCCGCCAGTTTGGGACAATCTTCCTCAATTGCGCACCCTATAGAGGTGTTCTATAGCTCATAAGAAGGCTTACGACTAGGCCTAGCTGCCTGTATAGTCAGTATTTCAATATCTCATTCCAGTAAAAGGTTTTGGCCAAAAATCTGAAAAGTGGGTTTTTCCGCTTGACTATACACGTATCAGGGTATTTTTTAGGGATTTTTTTCGGGGGGGGGGGCTTCCCGGGGGGGGCCCCCCCCCGGGCCCGGGGGGGGGAGAAATTTTTGGGGGGGGGGGACAATTTTTTTTCGCAAAAATCAGCCAAAAAATGGTATTTTTTTTGGCGTATTTTGCATGGTGAAACGCAAAAAAGTTCTCAAAAATGCCAGGTTTTAAGCTAAAAATAGCTATTTTTACGAAAAAATCTCCGGCGAAGCCGGAAAATTTTTGAAAATTGGCCTATTTTTGGCAAAAATTTGGGCTTCAAAAAATCCCGGGAGGGGGCGATTTCCGGGGGGGAAGGCATTTTCGGGGGGGAGGTGGTCAATTTGGAGGGGCCCCCCACCCCCCCCCCCCCCCCCCGTAAAAAATACCCTGCGTATATGTTACCCTGGGTTAACGATTTTATGACTTATACCAATATTGGCGAAAAAGTATAAAATTATTCAGGAAAAAAGTTTTTACAATGGCTTTTCGCTAATTCTGTTTGGACTTTGCTTCAACTTTAGCGAAAATCGCCAACAGTTGGCGATATTTCTCCAATTTTCAAAATTTCTCCAACCGACACGCGTTCTGTGAAATGTACCGTATACACCAATATTTGATGTTTGGATTGTAACATTAGAAACGGCTGAAAATGCGAATTTTGGCATATGTAATTAATATTGAAACTTTTTGGGTGAGGGGAAGAGGGTGGGGAGGTTTCTCCAGAAGTCTCCTCCACAAAGTTGGGGGACCCCCACCCCGACCCCGCAAATCTTGGTTACACCTCTACCTACGTACACTAACGCTTATATATATATTATATAATGCGTATAATATATTATATTTATTATTTCTGACGTATAATATATATTATTTCTGACTTTCTAACATTTGAATTCAGACAAGATTTTTAATTCAGAAGATTCAGACTCACATGAGTTTGTCATCAATCAAGCCTGACAATGCTTCTCGGACTTCGATGGGGTCTTGCTCCCATATGCGTGGAGATGACAAGGGTGGTGTGTGTGCCCGCTGTTTGCTGAAGTCGACTTTTAACTTGGGAGGGATGCTACATTCTGACAAGCAATCTATTCACCCTGCTGCTATCAGTTATTCCAGACCTGAGTCCGAATTTCTGAAATTGGAGGGGACGGAAGCATTGTTGTCTGAAGGCAGTGATCAGACAAATGGAATGCAGTGTGAAAATCAGTACAGTGGAGATGCTGGAACTGCGCCTGCTTCTGCCTTGTTTGATGTTGATCCATCCGATCGACGTAACGATGATAGCTCTCTGCATTCAGGAGGTGATGTTGAAATGTCGCCCGTCATAGAGGAGCCCTCACCGTCGCCTGCAGAAATTACTGGACTTCCCAGTTGTCCCTCATTAAATGAAGACAATACTCTGGGTGCTGGTGACAGTATTCAACCATCGTCAGACTCATTGCAGAGATCTGCTGATGCTGACAACCAGCTGACTCAGTCCGCTTCCGTGATGGCAACTCCAGGTGCATCTGCTTTGGTCTCCGCTTCAGCTCTGTGTGCCAAACAATCTTGGCTTCTGCGTCTTTTTGAATCTAAGCTGTTCAACATGTCCATTGCTGTCCAGTATTTCTTCAACTCGAAGGAACCCGGCGTGCTCACATATCTGGGTATGAGTAATGAATATGGCAATCTAATTTTAAGCTAAATTTTACTTGTCAATTAAACAACTGAAAGCATTCTGATGTGCTTTGAATTGTTTCTGTCTTGGCTTATTCTTGGGGGGGAGGGGGTGGCTCCCCCCATAAACACCCGTCCCCCCAAAATCGCACCCCCCCCAAAAGTGGGCGCCCTTTATGCTATCAAATTTTGCCCTGAAAAAATCGCTCAGAAGGCCAAATTTTCAAAAATTTTCCGGCTTCGCCGGAGATTTTTACTCAATTTTTTGCCCTTTTCAACACTAAATCTGCTTATTTTTGCTATAAAAATCAACTTTTGTAGTGTATGCCAGAAAAATAGCGCTAGTTTTAGCATATTTTTCGAAAAATTTTCGCCCCCCCCCAAATTCCTTGCCCCTCTGACTTTTGGGGGGCCCAACTCCAAGGAGCCCCCCCCCAAGAAAAAATCCCTAGAATGAGCCCAGTCTGTGGTGGGGCGGTATGTATAGGGAGGTGTGAAAAGCATTTGACCATGTTGCTGATGAATGGCTAATCCGTTGAATTTGTGGGATCGAAAGGTCCGAGGTTCAATTCCCATCTTAGTCATAATGACGTTACATTGTTTCTTTGAGAAGAATCTTAGGTCACTGCTTCGCCGGTCGGATGAGGTGTTAAATTGGTGGGCCCGTGTGCTACCTTGCTGGGGATAGTGCACGCTAAAGAACCCTTAATCCACTTATCGTCAAGAGCAGGGCGCGGAGTTCAAGGTGGAAGGTCTTACTACCGGAGCCGAAAGGTGTCTGCTCTACTCCAGCTCTCTATTGTGGGACTGCATTCAGTCGACGAATCGAGAGCCATATATACTAGCTATGACTGATGGGGAAAGATAAAGGTTTGTTGGCTGAGTAGCTCGGCAATAACAACAGCAACAACAACAGGTGGGAGTCCCCAACCATTTGGGGAGGATGAAATAAAATGTTAAAAATACAGAAAAATTAGCCTGCTTTCTTCATATACTGCTTTAACTAAGCTAACATGTGTTCAAAACTTAAGTTTTAATAGCAAAGAAACTCGATTATTTTAGTCCAAAAACTTGCGGTGAAGCCGGAAAATTGTGACCAAAAGTTCTTAAAACTTGACAATTTCTGGGCACCCAAAGGTGTCTGCGGGGAGGCTCAAAAAAGTGGGGGAGGCGCACCAGGAGGAAAGGAGGAAGGCGCCTTTGCTCATGTAAGCCCTTTCATTCCAGCATTATTTATACTACATAAGTTGTTGTATACATTCCTGAAATTTGAATCGACGTCCTGGCTTATTTTTAGGCGAAAATTTATGGGGCGGGGCTCACCAAAAATGGGGGGGCATATTTTTGACTAACATTTTGCAAATTTTAACGTTTTTTGGGGCAAAAACTGCCAAAAATCGCTAAAAATAACTAATTTTAGGTGTTTTAAGATAAAACATGGAAAATTTCGTTAAAAATCCGGCGAAACGGGAGAAATTTCTGAAATTTTAGGGTAAAAATGGTAAAATTTTGGCAATTTTCTGGGTTATGGAGGGGAGGTAGAAATTTATGGAGGACCTCTAATGGGGGGGGAGGTCGTCGAGTGGGGGGGGGCAGCCCCCCTCGTACAAAAAAACAAGAGGAGACGACGCATATATATTATATTTTTTTTTGTCTCCTGTTTTGTGATATTTTTCTTGTTTAGTGTTACCTTACATAATTGTGTTTATTCATATGCATCTACACAGACATATATTATATATATATATATATACAAGTAACAAAAATGCTCCGCACAAAAGAGGATAATATGTGTGTGTTGGCTGTATCGTATATATATATATATATATCCTTTAAATATCCTTTAAATATATAATAAATATAAATAGGTATATATATATCCTTTAAATTCCGGTTGAAGAAGTAAAGACAAAAGTTTCATGGGCACGTGACGTTATTTGGCACAGCAAATATTGGTGGATGGTTCCATGTCAAAAGTTGCTCAGCTCACTTAGGGCTTTCATTTGATACCAAATTTGACCACTTTTGAAAAATTTTATTTTTGACCCAAAATCGCCTAAGTCCCCACCCCACCCCACCACAGCACTCTACAGCCACTTTGGGTACGCAGTTCTATGACAAAAGTTGCTCAGCTCACTTTGGGCTTTCATTTGATACCAAAATTGATTACTTTTGAAAAATTTTACTTTTGACCCAAAATCGCCTAAGTCCCCACCCCACCCCACCACAGCACTCTACAGCCACTTTGAGCATGCAGTTCTATGACAAAAGTTGCTCAGCTCGCGGGTTGGCCAATTTGACCACTTTTGAAAACTTTCATTTTGACCGAAAATCGCCTTCCCCCCACCCCACCACAGCACTCTACAGCCGCTTAGAGCCCCCAATCCACCCGGCTTTCATTTGGTACCAAAATTTGACCACTTTTGAAAACTTTCATTTTTGACCGAAAATCGCCTAAGTCCCCACCCCACCCCACCGACCACAGCACTCTACAGCCACTTTGAGCATGCAGTTCTATGACAAAAAGTTGCTCAGCTCGCTTAGGGCTTTCATTTGGTACCAAATTTGACCACTTTTGAAAAATTTTATTTTCGACCACTTGACCCCCCACCCGACTGACCCTTCAAACGGCAAAGTGGAACCAGCCCAGCAAAATAGGTACGTCGGACGGCAAAACGGATACCGGGAATGAGCTGGGCACACCAGAAAACCCCTATAGACAAAGTTTTGAGAGGCCAGGTAGAGCCTACTATGGACCTCCAGGAAGCGGTTTCCGACATGACCCTCCAGACGGCAAAGTGGAACCAGCACAGCAAGATGGATGAGTCCTACGGCAAAAAGGACACCGGGAATGAGCTGGGCGCACCAGAAAACCCCTATAGACAAAGTTTTGAGAGGCCAGGTAAAGCCTACTATGGACCTCCAGGAAGCGGTTTCCGACTTGACCCTCCCGACGGCAAAGTGGAACCAGCCCAGCAAGATGGGTGGGTCTGACGGTAAAACTGACTGCGGGAATCGATTCTCCGTGCCAGAAAACCATTGTATGGAAGATTTGAGCGTTCAAAGTTAAATAGATAGCGAGAAATTTCGATTTTTCATTTTTCGAATTTTCGTCATCTTTGACGGGCCACTGTGGTCGCTAGGGAAGTGATAGATAAACGCAACCTGGACCGTTAGTTAGTTCAATATATGTAATTTCTGAATATAAAAAGAAATCAGCTCCAGCTCGTAACGTTCGACCTGAGCGACGACCACAAAAATGGTCACTTTTCGCTATGAGCCGACTTTGCGGCGCCACTGCGGCGCTGTGGCGCAGCTGCGGCGCAAAAAAAGTTGTGATTCTTAAATTCTTTAGAGGGTACTACTAGACCCCATAGCCCTTTAGGTTGGCCCACCGCTGCAGATCACGTGAAAGCGGCGAACATTATGTACAATACAACCATCAAATAGGAGAAACCGGAAAAAAAAACATCGCCGCCATAACCGGTCCGGGGCGCAACTTTTTAACGGTAAGTGATACGGGGCTGAAACTTCACAGACATACTAAACTCGATGTGCTCTACAATTTGCGCATGAAATCTGCGCAGGATCTGCGCAGGATTTTGCGCAGCTTCTGCGCAGCTTATTTTACACTGTCTCCAGCCACTTTTCACACATATTATAGGCGCTGCCGCGACCCCTATGATATATAATATATATATATATATAACCCCTATATATATATATATATACCTATATATATGTTTATTTTATGTAGGGGCGCGAAAGCGCCCACCGCATAATATGGGTATAAAGGCGTCTGCGCGCTCTGGAGACAGTGTTGGCCTGATTTTAGCTAATTAGAGGTCCGGGAGGGATAAAAATGTTACCATCGTAAAGTACTCGAGTAGTACTACAAGTATATACCACCATACTTTTGGTTAAAATTCGGAACTTCAAAATTTTGCACTAGGCGAGAGTTACCTTGCGGTTTTTTTTCTCGGTTAATAACGCTTATTGGAAGTGCATTTTCTAGCGAAGTGTTGGAACGATGTGGGCATTTTGGTCCAATGCCACTATGATATGTTGGTAGACAGTATCCTCCCATGCTACCAAACGAAGGTCATTTTGGCACTCGGCCAACTTTGGCTCTGTGCCAAGGCCCCAAAGTCGGACTTTCGCTATTTTGGCACTTCGGTTGAAATCAACTTTTTTTCACAGGCTAGCAGCTAGATCGGTTTGGTTTATTTTATTTGAATATTTCGGACTATGCACACAAAGTAACGAGGGGGATTTTTTAATTTCGCTCTGTAGCTTTCAGGAGATAGGCCCAAACTTTGCATTATTTCACCTGTTTTGGCGAAAAGTTTCTAAGTCCCACTTTCACTAGAAATGGTATAAAAGTCACTAAAAATGGCGTTTTTCGGCCTTGGGGTGGTGCCCATACATAGTAAATCGGGGTCGCTGAAAACGATGAGCATACTGCCGATACCGCCCGAAGTGACCACTGGTCAGCATGGCTCCCGTGGTTCCTCGCCCAGGGTCAAAGTAGGGAAAACTCACTATAAACAGCATTTTTCGGGGTTTTGGTTGGGGTGTCGCGCTGAGCGAAAAGCTTTGAAACTGAAAGAAAATATGAAGATTTAAACCTACGCATTAAGTATATGATATAAGATTTTATGATAGAATTTT
>JASAND010022466.1:0-19217 GCA_030248195.1 Trissonchulus latispiculum | reverse complement strand
AGATTTGCTTCTATTTTTAAGATTTGCTTCTATTTTTAGATTTGCTTCTATTTTTAAGATTTGCTTCTATTTTTAAGATTTGCTTCTATTTTTAGATTTGCTTCTATTTTTAAGATTTGCTTCTATTTTTAAGATTTGCTTCTATTTTTAAGATTTGCTTCTATTTTTAAGATTTGCTTCTATTTTTAAGATTTGCTTCTATTTTAAGATTTGCTTCTATTTTTAGATTTGCTTCTATTTTTAAGATTTGCTTCTATTTTTAAGATTTGCTTCTATTTTTAGATTTGCTTCTATTTTTAAGATTTGCTTCTATTTTTAAGATTTGCTTCTATTTTTTTATATTTTCTTATATTTTTAAGATTTGCTTCTATTTTTAAGATTTGCTTCTATTTTTAAGATTTGCTTCTATTTTTAAGATTTGCTTCTATTTTTAAGATTTGCTTCTATTTTTACGTCTATCTGCAACGGAGGCAACGCTTACGATTTATTTCTCTGATTATTATTGGATCGACTCTTATATTTCTCTGATTATTTGTGATTATTATTTTCTCTGGGCTTATTTAATTCCTTATGGCGGCCACTGCTCGTACTTGTCCTGCATGCAAGGAGTTATTGGAAATGTCAGATCCGTTCCCCCCTCCCCTGGGCCGGGTCCCCTCTGATGTTCTCCCCTAGAATGACGTGATACGAGACGCCAGACTTAGACAGTTGTCGTCTTCAACGTCCGATCTCTCGCCTTGACCTGATGTGTGCTCTTCGGGCTTTTCCTTGCGACTTACCTCTCTACTTTGATTGGACTGTTGGTGCGTGGTCCCCTTTCTCCTCTCCGCGCTCTTTTTGCTTTCTTCTGTGGCGCGGGAAGTAAAAAATTAGTGGTTTTGGGATCCTGCCCTGAATCTCCCTTCGCTTATCGGGGCGGCGGACGGCGGGTCTGGCCTCTCCTCCCGGGCTGGTCCCCCGGCGGTTCCTCTCCTTCATCAGCTGGCCAAGAAGGCTTTCTTGGAAGCTGCCAGATCACAGAAGTTCCCTAGGGATTGGGGTTTCCGTCGGGATATGACCTTTCGCGAGCGCGAAGCAATGCGAACCGCTGCCATAACTCATCGTGGTGGTCTAATGTCGGTTGAGATGCGACCTGTGGTGGAAACGAGAGCCGATGCGGGTAATACTTCTGCTGCTGTTCACTCTACTACGGCTGCAACTGTTTCTGCCCCGCATTCCGTTGGGCAGAACTCTGACTTGGATCTACAGCAGGCTCCATCTACTTATGCTGCTGCTGCTGCTGCTACTGCAGGGGCTGGTCGAAGGACCACGGTCCTTCCCAGCCGGCCTCTGCGCAGGCGTCCCCAGGTCCCTTTCCAGCCATACCGACCGGCCTATGGCGACCCGGGAGCTGATTATCTCTCTAGAGCTGAGTACCTGGCTTTAGCGAGAGGCCAATTTGCAATCAATCACAGTCAGCAGGGAAACTGAATCTGAATTTTGGACGCTCTGTTCTTAAATATAAATGTACGTATGTTTACGAACCTAGTAATTTGAAGTGTTATTTCTCGAATGTCAATGGTATACTTAGTAAGAAGTTTGAGCTTTTTAAACTTTTAAGTTCTAAAAAATTCGATGTTCTTAGCTTAGTTGAAACAAAGATAGATGAACAAATAGATGACGTTTGTTTGTTATCAGGGTCAAACTACTACATCATTAGAAAAGACAGAAACAAGCATGGAGGAGGTGTTTGTATTTTACTACGCAATGAAATTAATTACACCATTCCCGCTTTGAGTTCTAGATTGCACTCAGAAATGATTGTTGTTGATGTTGTTTTTAGAAATGTGCGTGTTAGACTTGTTTGTGTATACAGACCCCCCAATGATCAAAATGCACTTGATCTAGTGATACAGGATTTACGTTTAGCTTGTTCCGCCAGGAATAATTCAAAACTGATTATTTGTGGGGATTTTAATCTTCCGAAAATTAATTGGGAACTACTAACCGGACAAAGTCAGAAGGATTGGGATTTTTTGAATTGTCTTGCAGAGTTGCATTTAACTCAGCACATTCTTAGTCCCACTCGTTTTACCCCCCCCAAATATATTAGACTTACTAATAACGTACCCTGTTGATTTTGTGGATAATGTTGAAGTATCTTGTCCACTAGGTCATTCGGATCATGCTTCCTTAAATTTTTGTGTTTCAGTCTCTATGCAAGAAAAAGATAAGTCTTTTCGTAACTATTTCGCTATGGATAAAATTGCAATTCATCAGATTTTATGTTCTGTTGACTGGCACTCTCTTTTGTGGTTTGGTTTCGATGGTTCTACTAACCCAGTTGAAGTGTTTTGGAATAACTTCTGTGTATTTGTACATGATATTATTGAAAAATATGTACCAGTTGTTAAATGTAAATCTTATAATTTAATGTGGCCGGTTACACTGAAACGCTTAGAGAATCGCAGAAATGCTGCTTTTAAAACTTGGACGCGAAATATGGATTTTAATGCAAAACAAGAATATGTTGCACTAACCGATATTTTTAATAGAGAATTAAAATCTTTTTTACGGAATCATGAAATCTCTCTTGCTCATAACCCAAACAACAAGAAATTTTTTAAATATGCAAACCAAAACTTAAAAACGAAGTCTGGTATTCCAACCCTTCAATCACAAGATGGTTCGGAAGCATATACGGACTCTGAAAAATGTAACGTCCTGAATAATTTTTTCTCCTCTGTTTACACCGATGATAATGGAATTATACCTGAAGTGAATCATGTATGTCAGTTTACTTGTGATATGATTATGTTTGATGTGCTAGATATCTATGAGGTTTTGTGTAAGCTTAAGCCTACACTAGTGAGTGGGCCTGAGGATATTCCATATATATTTTATAAAACATTTGCTGCTGAATTAGCTTTTCCTATATACCTGATTACAGACTTTTGTTATTTTACGGGTACCATTCCACAGGGCTGGAAAGATGCCAACATTACTGCGATCTATAAAAATAAAGGATCAAAAGCTTCTGTTGATAATTACCGCGATATTTCTTTAACCAGTGGTGCCGCACGGCCTTTGGATTGTTTGATAAATAGGAATGTTATGAAGCATTGTGTAAATAGAAATATAATCGCATCAAATCAACATGGTTTCCTAAAGGGCAGATCAACTGTTACTAACCTATTGAATTGTACTAATAATTGGATAAAATCTATGGATTCTAAATTGCTTCTAGATATTGTATACATTGATCTGAAAAAAGCTTTCAACTCTCTCTCAATTCCAAAACTACTACATAGACTTGAGTCTTATGGGTTTTCTGGGAAATTTTTAAACCTTATATCTGCTTTTGTCTCTGGAAGGCGACAAAGAGTTCGTTTAAATGAATCTTTTTCAAACTGGAGTACTGTAGTTAGCGGTGTCCCTCAAGGTTCAGTATGTGGTCCGACATTATTTTTGGTTTTTATTAATGAGTTTCTTTTCCTTAACAATAATGATTGTTGTTGTGCTTATGCGGATGATATAAAAATGTTTGTCTCTGGTATTGATCGACAAAACGTTCTACAGAATTTGCTAAATAGTTTCGAGAAATGGGTGTCTGATTGGCAGTTAACCGTATCGATCCCAAAAACTGTTATTTTGCATGTCGGTCGTAATAATCCGAAATTTAATTACAGTTATGCAAGTGAAGTGCTCGTGGGCGTTGAAGGGTACACGGATCTTGGAGTTTGGATGGTAAATAATCTAAAATTCTCAACCCATATCGCTAAAATGTGTAACAAAGCAAGATCGGTTTTATCTCTAATTTTTCGCAATTTTGTATCTGATGATACTGCGGTGAGAGTTAAATTGTACAAAGCCTACGTTCTACCGATATTGTTTTACGCTTCTGAAATTTGGAATCCATGGCTTATAAAAGATATAAAGGAAATCGAAAAAGTGCAAATTACTTTCTGTTCTTCTTTTATTTATTTAAACCAGTACAATTATAAAACTCAGTGTGAACTGCTTGGTCTCACCACTTTAGAGCTCGAACGCATGTTTGTGGATTTGGTATTATTATATAAGATAATTTTCGGATATACTGTTATCGCTCCTTCTGAGCTTTTTGTCTTTGCTTCCATACCTTACGAAAGTCGGGGTCATTTGCTTAAACTAAAATGCCCAAAGTTTTCTACTGATTTATTAAAATTTTCCTTTGCCTGTCGAGTAATAGGTCCCTGGAATGCATTACCTGAACGCATTATTCTTAGCAAAAATGTCCTTGATTTTAAAGAAGGATTGAAAAGCTGTAAAAGCATACTGTGCAAGTATCTACGTGTTTATAAGTAAAATATATGTATGCATTTGTATTTCTGTCTGCATCTCTGGTACATATATATTATATACTTGAATAAATTGTGAATCTGCGTTGTCTTTTCCGTTGCTTATAACTTTGGAAATAAAATTCTTGTATTCTTGTATTCTTGTATAACTCTAAACTGCTCGGAAAAATAGGGTTTTGAGGGTAAATTTTGAAAAAATTTTCCGGCTTCGCCGGATTTTCACCCATTTTAAATCCCCCCCCAGAAATTTTTGTTCCCCCCCAGAAATCCGAGCCCTCCCCAGACTTGGGCCCCCCCCCCCCCCCCCTCCCTAAAAAAACCCGGGGGCGGCCCCTTCCATTTCTCCCCCCCTTCGGACCCCGACCCCCCCCCCCTCTCCCCCACCCCCCCCCCCCCTTTTTCCCGCCCCCCCCCAACCAAAAAAAAAAAAATAAAAAAAATTAAAAAAAAATCTTAAAAAATTTTTAAATAATAAATAAAAACACATACAAAATGTTTTCAAGCTTAAAAACAGCGATGTTTTGTTATTTTACCTTAAAAATGCGCAATTTTTGCTGAAACTTTAGGTATATTTATAGCAAGGTTCACAAAAAAAATCACCCCGAAAATTCACAAAAAAAATCACCCACCTAGACGGCTAACAACAAGCCGCAGCCGGAAAATTTTTTGCATGGTAATAGCCACAAGTCCCAACCCCAACATATGTAAGTTTGGCTGCCGAGGCTCAACTCCTCCGACTAGGGTGCCCAAAATAGTCGACCCACCCAAAATCGGACCCTCGGACAACTCCGGACCAAAATTGAAATTTTTGCTGGTACTCACTATGGACTTTGCGCAGGTACCCCATATTATGCATGTGACATGTCCTAACTCTAGGCTATCCAACCATATATTGGATTCCCTGCCAGGTCCTCTGGGTTCGCCACCGGTGGGTGATTTTTTTTGTGAACAAGTTCACAAAAGAAAAATCACTATCAACTTTTTGTAAAATGCCTCTGGGGCAACCGCTAGGGTAAAATTAATGCCAAATTCGAGCTCAGCCACCCGGAAAACCTATATAGAGCATGTTTTAGGTACCTCAACCCCCTTCTGGCAGACGGTCCGGCCGATGGACCCGGCCCGGACCCTCCGGACCCAGGGGGTGGTCAGGATCACCTATCTGGGCAAAGGCTACCTAAAAACTAATGCCAAATTTGAATTCTACGCACCGAAAAACCTATATAGGCGAGTTTTTAGGCTTCTGGGACCTTGAAATAAAATTTTTGGTCAGTCACGTGACCCCGACCCAGGTCACGTGACCCTAGGCCAAGTCACGTGACCATTCCAGATACGAAATTACTCCGCCAAATTGTTTGTTCTGTGCTTACTAGAGCAATAGAACACAAAATAAGTGGATTCCTAGCTTCCTGGTATCAATAATAAAGGTCAAGCACATTGGTCTGGGTAGCCACTTTGGACCCGGGGGCCGAGAACCAAAATTCGAAGTTCAGCCTGTTCAAAAAAAACTTGGGGGTCCAAATTTTTTTACGTAATAACACTATGGACTATGCTCTATTTATGCATGAAAAGAAAAATTTCCTAGCTATATCCTGAGATCAGATCCGGTGGTGATTTTTTTTTGTGAACGAGTGATTTTTTTGTGAATTCGTTCACAAAAAAAATCACAAAAATTTTTTATTACTCACGCTACACGAGGGCTACCGGCATGAAATTTGCACCATATGTAGAGGGGGTCACTACCGTTCCATACGTACCAAAAGTTTTTCGATCGGACTTCATTTGCGAAATTGCCAGCAAAAATTCGATTTTTGATTTTTTTTGTGAACCTTGCTATATGCTTTGGGCTCGTCCCCCCACTTTTCCGAAGCCCCCCTCCACTCCCCCACCCCCCACTTTCAAATCCCTAGAAAAATGTGTGTATGGAGGAACTTCCTCCTCAATATGACAAATTTTGGCGACCCCCCTCCCCCGATAATTGGGCCAAAAAGGCAAAAATATCGAAAATTTGGGGGCTCTGGGCACTGTTAACCGACAATCCCCAAGTCCATAGGTGTAATTGGGGGGGGGGGTTTGGGGGGAGCCATTTTTCCAAACCCCCCAGAAATTTTTGGGGCCCCCGCCCCCCCCCAACTGGGGAGGGGGGGGTAGTCGCGCCGAACGCGCGAAAATTGATCACTCTTAACCTGACCCACATTCTGTAAGTACGCAAATTCAGTATGCTGCGTACTTTATCAATTTTTTGCGTACTATAGGGTACCACAAGTTGTTTTTTGCGTACTTGTTTCTTTTCGATGGTACGCAAATTTATTTGGTCGTGGGCTAACTTTTGATATTAGCTAAGTAATAGGGTATGGAATGGAATGAAATGAACAACCGCCCCACAGTACGCAAACATTTCTACACATTATACGTAAACAGGTATACGTATACTATGTTTGCAATCAGCACTGTGGACCCACCTCGTAACCGTTTTCTGGGTCGGGGTGGGGGTCATCAGCGGCAGCGAAGCTGTAAGGCGGGGGGGGGGGCGAGCGGCGAGGGTGTAAACGTTCCACCCACGGTAAAAAATTGGCCAACATTTGGGTGTATTTGTAGGGTAAATTTTTTAAAAATTTACAAAAAAGAAAATTTTAGCCTTGAAGTGTTTATTATTGTGAGAAATGCACCTTTTAACTGTATATATTATGGACTTTCTGACTCAACATTAACCTTATTTTGGACTTGGAAACATGTTGAAACGGCTGAAAATGCTATTTTTAGCATAAAACTAGAAACCTTTTTCGATGAGAGTTGGGAGGGGGTCACCAGAGGGCTCCCCCTTAGAAAAAGTAGGGGGGACTTCCCCCACCCCCGAATCTCCGTTACACCCAGGGTACTGTTTACAGGGGGGGGGCTCTCCCGAAATTGATCTCCCCCCGAAATCGCCCCCTCCCGGGATTTTTGCTCCCCCCTCCCGGGGTGGTTTTTGGGTGCCCAAATTTTTGCCAACAATAGGCAAATTTTCATAAATTTTCCGGCTTCGCCTAAAAATAGTTATTTTAGCTTTAATCCTGGCATTTTTGAGAGCTTTTAGCTTTTCACCACGCAAAATACGATAGAAAACACCATTTTTTGGCTCATTTTTGCAACACATTTTGCATTCCCCTTCCGAAAAAAAATCTCTAAAACTGGCACCTATGGCCATCATAGGTGTACCTGGGGTTGGGTGGGGGTTACCCTTAACCCCAAATGGAAAAGTGCCGACCCCACCCCCAAAATTTTTAAAGCTTACACTCAAAATTAGGACAAGTTCGAAGGTTTTCGAGTTCTCGCAAAAATTCATTTTTCCGAAAAAATGACGAAATCGGTTGTAATTTAGCTAATATTTAATTGTAAATAGCGCTTTTTTAGCGAAATCTTTTTTCTATAATTTTAATCTTAAATTTTTACCCCCTCCCACAAATTCGATTTTTCCAGACCCCATCCCATCCCACCCAAAGCCGGCTGGGCTGACCCCACCCACCTGGGTTTATTTTAGGCGAAAAAAGTGGGGGGGGGAATAAAATGGTCTAAAAATGCCAAAAATACAGTAAAAATAGCCTATTTTCTACATATATATATACTGCTATAACTATGCATTTTCTGGGCAGCTTATAGTGAGTGGGAGAGGGAGGGGGGAGGCGCCCCCCGCCCCCATAGTTTCCTTTGGGGGGGGGGGGGGTATCCCCCCCAAAATTTTTGACCAATATTACCCCCCCCCCCCAGAATTTGTGCCTTGCCCTCCCCCAACCTGCGGCTACCCCCCCCCCCGAACCCCCCCCCCAGCGATTTTCGGGCCCAAAAAGTTAGCTAAATTTGGCCGAAAAATGGCCATTTCTTGAACAATTTTTCTAAAATTTGACCTAAAATCGCCTTAAAAAGGTGCAAAAACGCTAAAAACGATAAAAACAAGCCTTGTTTTCAGTGGCGGATCCAGGGGGAGGGCCCCAGGGCCCCGGGCACCCCCCTTTGCGATTTGGGCCCCTCCCTTTCAACTTGAGGGCCCCCATCCAACGTATGTCTTTGCTGTAAGTTTTCCCAGGTTTTTCACAATATCCAGCAGAACTGGGATTATGAAGTTGGCGATACAAGTAGTGATGATAAATATGTCGTTCTTTTCGTCAACTTTTCGCGCCTTCCATCGTAGATTGTGAAATTTCAATGCATTGGCAATATTGTATAAATTTAGATAGAATGCTGCCTAGGAAAACCATGGGAAAACTTAACCTCTCAGCTTTAAACGCTCATAACTTGCTAACGACGTAACGTATTGCGTTAAGATTAGTATATTCTGAATCAGAAAAGTCCGCGCATCCGCGCACGCCTTCGGCGTGGTTCTCGTTTGGCACATTTGACAAAATTCCTTTCGCCAAAACAGTTTTAAACTGCGCAAACTGAAGAATTTAATCAGAATGTTGCATATTGCCAAAGACTAGGCACACTACATTGGTTTCATTGATCGCAACAGTCTTAGAACGTTGAATTTGTTTCAATCAGGCATCACAACTTAGATCTATCTCTGCACACTTTCGAAAAACGTTTAAGGTAGTGATTCCTTTTGGGCACATATTGTTGGTTGGCGGCATAAATCAAGATGAAATTTGACGAAACTTTCCGAAATAAGTTCTTTTAGCGTCTTAACACCGTCCGAGCAATCCCGATTCAAAAATACGAGATTTCCGGTCAGGACGGTTTTTCCCAATTTCTGAAAGTTTGGCCGCAGCTATACAGTCGTGACTATATTCATTCGAAAGATCTCGTTGAGCTTCATATTTTTACTTTTTAAAGCAACGTTCTAGCTTTTCTCTACCGTGAGTTATAGTCGATTTCCTTGTTTTGGCGCTGAAAACTTGTCATTTTTGCAGAAATCAAATAATCCATTATTTCTTGAACTATGCAAGCCGTAAAATCTACCTAAGGGCGTCGATTTGAAGGTCGCATAGGGGCAAATTATCCGACGCATGATCGTCTTCCAACAGCCATCCAGTAGGCTGCTATCATAAAAAAATGTAGTTTTTGCAAAAACACGGCCAATTTTTTTCAAAGATTGTGGAGCACTCACCATGCAAGTTGGAGGGCTGATACTGAACAGATGTGTTCTGCACAAATATACCCAGGGACGATTTTTTAGTTTCCCCGATTACTGCTTTCTAGCTAAAGTAATCGCTTGACAAATTGGAAAAAAGTAGGCAAAATACAGGTTACGCACACATTTCAGCTTATTTCTCTATAACGAAGAGCGATTTCACAAAAAAATAAAAAATCGTCCCCAGCTTTGATGGAGGCATCGAATGATATAACCGATGTCTCGCGAAAAAATTTACTTGAGTCTGCAAAAAATCTGGAAAATTATACTTCTTCTAAAATGTGTTAAAAATATTTTTGAAAAGCAACATTAGTTTCATGGTATGCATTAAATAGAGAAAATGTCAAGCTGCATTCTGATATAAAAATGGCTTCTTAACTCCAAGTAATGAATGAATAATAACGGTGCAAACTTTATGTGACCAAAGGGAATCACCGCCTTAAGATCTCAGGGTTAGTATATATTCATAATTCTGGCGTTATCTTGACCTCTTTTGAGCTGGGGCCCCTCCCTTTACAAAATCCTGGATCCGCCACTGCTTGTTTTGACGAAAAAAGCGTTCAAATACAGAAAATTTTGCGTTTTTAGGCCATTTTTCGAAATTTCTGAGGTCCGAATTCTGGGGGGGGGTACCCCCATCACATTTCTTGGGTCGACCACCAACCACCCAAGATTTACCCCCCCCCCAGACCCAAAGTTCCAGGGAAACTATGCCCGCCCCCCCGGTAAAGTAAACCTGTGCCTATGGCCATCAGATCAGTATCCGAGACTGAGTCAGGATGGACGGAAAGGGCGGGTAAGGTGCATAGCTGTGTTAGTGGGGTGTAGGAGAATATATATTTTATATACGTATATATATATATTTTTTAGATATTTTTTTCCAAATTTTAAAGTGTTTTATGTGTAAAAACTGCAAAAAAATCGCTAAAAATTCAAAGTGTTTTTTTAGCTACAATCGCGAAAATTCCTTCAAGAATCCCAAAATTCGGACCTCAGAAATTTCGAAAAATAGCCAAAAAATGCAAAATTTTCTGTAATTTAGCCCTTGTTTCTTCAAACTGAGGCTTGTTTTTAACGTTTTGCTCCGTTTTAAAGCGATTTTAAGCCAAAATTTGAGAAGAATTTTTCATAACCTCCAACTGGGAAATGGAACAAGTACGTACGCAAAATAACAACTTGAGGTATGCTATAGTACGCAAAAAATTGATAAGGTACGCAGCATACTGAATTTGCATACTTACAGAATGTGGGTCAGGTTAAGAGCGATTCATAGTGGTACGTATATACCTTGAGAAAAAGTTGGGGATGGGGGTGGGAGTAGCCGAAATTAGGGTGTGTGGGGTCAACCGGTTTTGGGTGGGGTGGAGTCCGGAAAAATCAAATGTGGGGGAGGGGGGGTAAAAATTTTTCTTCAAAACTTTTAGCATTTGCAACAAAAAATTGGCAATATTATAACCGATTTGGTCATTTTTTCGAAAACAATTTTAATTTTTGCGAAAAATTTCGAGGGTGGGGTCGGGACTTTTCCATTTGGGAGGAGGGGGTTCCCAACACCAACCCCCAGGCACACCTATGGTCCTCGAAGGGGTTATCTGATCTTCTCGTGGTAGGGGATCTCATCGTAGCCTGGGACATCCGTCATCTCGCAAATGGTCTACTTCGCCCAGAATTCAAAAAAGGTCCCCAAATTTTAGAGTGGGCCCCCGTTCAAGAAAATCCTGGCGCCGCAACTGATCTCTGCTTCCAAAAGTTTTTATCTTTATACTCTTTATCTAAATTTGGAAGTTTTTTTTACATTTTTTCTGAGTCAATCTGGTTTACTTTCTAGTCATTTTCCATCCTTGTCCAAGACTGCTTGCAGATTTTTTTCTGAATCAATCTAGTTTCCTGACACTTTTTAGACTTTTTACGGACTTTTTCCATTTTTCCAGATTTTTTCCAGGTTTTTTCTGAATCAATCTGGTTCCTGACATTTTCCAGACATTTTATATGTACGTATGTATACGTATACATATATTTTGGCCTTTAGTGGGTCTCCAACCTCCTCAAACGGAAGAGACCCTACTCTTTTTTCAAGGTACATCTATGTCTAATAGTTTTCGAGACATTTTGCCCATCTTTTACTACATTACGTGCATGGGCGTATCCAGGAGAGGGGTTTGGGGGTTGAAACCCCCTCCTTTTGAGTTGTATTTTGTCAACACTCTCTTACAAAATGTGTAAATTTGTGTCAAACCCCCCTCCAATTCAGTAATATTTGATAAGTGATACCTATACCTTTCAGGGTTTTCTATAGGCTAAACAAAGAGGGGAAAACCGAAAGTTGGAAGTAAATAAAATGGGCCACAAATGCTGAAATATATTACGCTCTAATTTAGACAACAATAAAAACGGCTGCACGCTACGTGTTTTATTTGTTTTTCGTGTTTCAGGTCATTAGTATATTCGTACATTACATTTATATATATACGCGCGTTATATATTTTTCTTTATATTTCCTCTGCATATTTTTTCACGCACGCCCCGCTACTTTTTTACAAAATGTTGCAGTTTTAGAAAGTTTCTTTGCATAACCCTAACCCCTTATATTACCGGCCCCCCAACACATTGGGACCCCCACCCCCACGTTAGCGGGTATGAATATTACTATATTGTTCTTCTTCCCATTTCTACACTCACCCTTCTCAATTCTTAATTCCCCTTAACCTTTACTTCCCCCCAACCCTTATATGGCAGTTTTACTAAATGTTTGTATATGCGTACATATGTGCATACGTATGGTCAGTGATCAGAAAGCTAGTGCTGTCGCGCACTTTACGGAAAAATTTGACGCAATGTGTAACATTTGGACGTAAAAAACATCATAAAAAAGAACATATTCCTTTTACCACACAAACGTGTTACACACCACTCCCCCCCACCCCAACTACCAACAGAAAAATAATATTTCTCCTCTCCCCCCCCCCACCTCTTTTTATATTTCTAACCCCCCCCCGTCTTCCCGCGCCCCCCCCTATACACCTTCAACAAACCTTAAATAATTAGTAAATTATAAATTAAGATGAAATAAGAAATCTTGGTTCTACAAATGTAGCTAGAACTACGGCATACGGTAGAAACAGTAGGTAACTAGTTTATGTATTAATTGTTGTATTGTTAGTTAATAATAAAGTAATCTGTATTTGTTCTTGTCTGTAGTTAATAGTAACTATGTATTGTCTTGTCCTTGAAGTTGTGTGTGTTCGCTTTGACCAAGTTAGGTTCTTTCTTGAAATTATTCCTTCTCTTTCTGTCAAAGTTAGAGCTAGAAAACTGGCCAAAAGATTTATAGTTCAGTTAGAATTGGAAATTGGATTTGGGCTCTTTAGTTTATCAACTTGCCAGAAAATAGAAAGTTCTAGAAGCTTGCTTACGTCAATAGAAGGGCCAGAAAAGAGAAACCAAAAGTTAGATTACCTTAGAGGATTCTAGAAAGAAAATTGGAAACTATTTCTGGATTTGAGATAAATTGCTGGGTATTTCGTAATCACCAAAGTCTTACGGTAGCCAGGAAAGGGCAACTTTGTAATTCTATTTTGTTAGTTAGTCTCGGTGCTAGTTGCTGAAGAGTAAAGTCGTGCTTGTGATTCTGCTCCGATTCTGTACTTGTAATCCTGTCTTGGTCATTAAAGCATCGTGTTGTGTATCAATTTGCCTAGTAGCCGAAGACTCAGAAGAGAGTTAGAGCCTGTAGAGGCATACGAACTTTAACGAACTTATCCACTGCGTTTTACTCTGCTACGTCGTTGGTCAGCCCACGGCCCGCGACATTTGGTAGCAGAGCGTGGTTTGTCCGACACGCTCTGTTTACCACGTCATCAGTATTTCTATAATTATTGGAATCATCTGCCGCGCACCGCCTGCGCTATCGCCTACGAACGTCTTTCGAATCATTGCCGCACAACGTTTGTGCTCCCATCGAACCGAACTTTGAACTTTACTCATCACTTTGGTCTTCCTGCCGCGCACAGTCAGCGCATCTACGAACTCTAAAAACATTTGAACTTTTACAAGGTTCTTGCCGCGCAACGCTAGCGCAAACCGAACCTTGCTCCTGAACAATCATATATTCAGAAGTTTTGCCTTGAGACTTGGGTTCTTGCCGCGCAACGTGAGCGCAACTGAACCCTTACCAATCAGTGAACTTTGACATTTGAACTTTTATTCCTGAAAATTGGCTTGCCGCGCAACGTTAGCGCAACTGCCAACTAATTGACTGAACTTTCTGCCGCGCAACGTCAGCGCATTAGAAAGGTTGCCTGCCTGTGAACTTTAAACTTTTACGTGTCCAGCTCCGGTCGGTTGACTAGCCGCGCAACGCTCGCGCATCAGTCGACCTCCTACTTCGCCGCGTATCGTTAACGCCGTCGACGACGTTTTCCCTCCGTACGACCGTCGCTGTGGATCCGTCTTCGTCGATTCCCTCGTACCCTTGGAATCTGTCTTTGCCGAACCGAGAATCCTATCCTTTGCTGTTCCGGAGTCCGCAATCACCTCCGATCGTCTATCCTACGCCAATCGGTCCGTCACTCCTGTTCTCTCCTGCCGTGGTATCAGTAGTCACCAATCCAGGACAAACCCATTCCATCAGCTCCTTGCAGGGTTTCGCCCGAACGAACTCTGAGGTATCAAGTCAGTCCGTCCTTCCAGCTCCGCCTAGACCATCCACCTCAGTGTCCGCCTCATTCACTCATTGCCACCACAGTGAGCGGTTGCTCCGCCTGCTCAGAGAGGAACTCCGACGCAAACGAATCCGAAGAGAGCCTACTGCTGAGACCAGCCTGTGAGTATTGAGCCTTTAATTGACTGAATTTAAGATATAATCAATCGTCTATGGACGCAGGTTATGACTTTTGAATTTTATTGAGTAAGCTGGAAACCATTTAACAAACATAACGTGATCTCAGTATGAGTAATCAAAACGTTAAGGACGAAAGTGATGACGAAGTTTTGGCTAGTGCTAATCCAGATATCGAGCGTTTAGATAGGCATTCGCGTGCTATAAAATTACATGCTAAAATGCTAGAGGAATTAAGAAATGATATGAATGACTATTACGTTCGTTTGAAAACTTTGCCTACGTCACGTGATTTGCAAGAGTATCAAAACTTTCGAGGTCATTATAACCGGTTCCAAAAACAATATTTTGATAGTAATGGAGATCTTGATTTAACCGCAGTTTCCATTTGTCCAACTGAGACCGGTTCATTGCCTCACGATACTTTGAGACCATTTACTGGTAAAACTGACGAGCAAAGTATTGAGGACTGGTTTAGAATTTTTAAATTAGTCGCAATAGCACAAAATTGGGATAGCGATCGGCAATTAAAAATTTTGCCCGCATTTTTGAGAGACTATGCTCTGGATGTTTACACTAATTTACAGCCTTGTGAAAAGGGCGATATTGATACTTTGGAGCAAAATTTGATCAGACACTTGAAGCCAGCAGAATCTGAACGATTTGCTAGTATGCAGTTGCATAGCAGGGTGCAAAAGCCTAATGAAAGTGTTCAAGACTTTGCGTACGCCATTCAGAGGTTGGTTCAAAAAGCTTATCCAGGTATGCAGGAAGCAGCTGCAGAAAATTTGGCTTTTAACAGTTTAATCAATGGTTTAAATCCTTATTACAAAAAGCAGCTCATTTTACAGAATCCAAAAGGTTTCACTGATGCTGTCCAAAAAGCACGGCAGCTAGAAGCACTTGAAGGTTTGAACTCAAATTCGTTTGTAAACACTGCTTACAAAGTTTCCGCTTACGAAGCTACACCTGTTGAACGGTGTATGCAATCTTCAGACAGCGAAAATTTGGTTACTGAACTAGGAAACTTGGTTAAAGCAATAAAGCAGCAGCACGCTGAGACAGTCGCACAGAACAAAAGGTTGGAGGCTTTTCAACAGAAAGTAGATGGAAATATTGCAGATCTTCGCGAAGAAATTAATAAACTTTCTAGCTCAATTAATATTAGTGATAACAACAATTCGCGAATAGCTGCTCGTGTCAATAATGGTAACAAATTTCGATATAGTAACTATGACCAAAGTTGGGGCAGGTTTCGCTGCCCCTGCGATAAAGGAAGGGATTTCCCACAAACGTTTGGTAATCGACAGGGGCGTACTTTTGAAGGGCAACCTAAATGTCATAACTGTAATATGCAAGGTCATTTCGCTGCGTCATGCCCCCAGCGTGCAGGTACACAGTTTCATAATCGACCTACAGTAAACCATTCGTTTAGACAGGACTATGGACGAGTTTCTGCAGCTGTAGTTAATAGAGAGTTTACAATACCTCCAACAGAAACGGTGTCTGTTTCCCACATACACTCCGACCTTTCTGAGTTCCGAATGAGTATTAAAGCCTTACAAGATGCCACTCAGCTAATTTCTAAACAAAAGCAAGATTGCACTCAGTTGCAGAATGACAATGAAGCGCTTTTTGAGCAAAATCAACGTTTGGTTCAACGTTTCTTTTCAGATTCTGAAACTGTTCCAAAAGTTCCTATAAATTCTGTGAAAGCAATGCAGTCTGAAAATGCTATTGCTAGAGTTGAGGTTAGCAGACGCCGCTTCCGTTCTCATGTTTCACAAAATGTCCAAATTGGCAGAAAACGTAATGAGCTTATTAATGAAAGGAAAAAGCGGTGCAATAAAGAAAAGGAAGCGCAGATGACTTTAATACTTGACGACTTCAGTGAATCTTTGAAAAAGAAAGGGCAAAGTTTCCACGAAAAACGAGATCAGCGGATGAAAGTTTTCATGGACTATTTTAAAGCAACATTATTTAAGTTGGCAGATGTTTCATCTTTAGTAGCGCGTTTGCTTTTGATTCTTCTGTGCGCACTAGTCATGCAAAGAAATGTGACTGCAATACCTATGAAAGAGAAGCAACTAGCGCATCAATTTTACAGTGGAAAGCCAATTCGGAAACGGTTTAATTTTAGTTGCCGCCTCGAGCTATTTAAAACTTTTGTTAAGCATGCTATAGACAAGTTCTCTTGCCTACTTTCAACGAAACTTAGTCAATATTGTTACAAGTCGTTTCGTCGCAAGAAGAATGACCAGGAAACCAATTTTGCTGCTGTTTCCATTTCTGCCTAAAGAGAGAATACAGATATAGTCTTATTATTAATTTGAATTTTGGTCGTGGATTTCAGAAATGAATTTTTTGAACAATTTCTAGGAAAGTTAGGGACATGTTTTTCTGCTACTCTGCTGCCAGTAAGCTGAATTACTGGGACCTTGTCAAGATTTAAGCCTGCTAACTGGGAAACTCTGAGTGAGTGCACCACTGGGGAGCGTCTCCGGTAAAAGGCTCTGGTTTTGTAACATGGTTTTTTCATAACTGAGATGTAGCAGTGAAACAAGATCATGGTTTCTTAGATATATCTTAATTGGGCTATACAATGCTATATTCTCATACATAAGAAGCATGAAATTGGGCTATGTAATGCTGCATTCTCATACTTGAGAAGCATGAAAAGCAGCATGAGGTAGTTGGCTAAGCCCAAAGTTTCGTTTCCTTTAAATCGTTCGGATAGAAAGTTTCTAGAGGGGTAGATCTAAATTCGGTGTTAATTTTAGTTACGTTTTAATTTGACTAGTATATGATACAGGAAACAAGTTTGACTGTTTGTTTGACTAACCGTTAAACAAACATTATGTTTAAAGCTTCAATTTTATTCGATAGCCTTGGCACTCGCACAAAACTGTACAGAACTGGCTGATTTCAATTCACGAAAGGTGCTTTTGAAGAAGTTTGTTTACTAGTTTTGTGAATTACTACAAAATTTGTGTCCTGCTGCCAGAATCTTGAACTTCAGACATGATGACAGCATTACTACAAGGCAAAAGTATTGCAAGAGTATTGCGTAAGAGAATTTTGTAACAAGAGAACTTTAGTCCCTTTAAAAAGAGATGCAAAAACTGGTTGAGAAAGATGGAAATGCACTGCAAATTCTGAAAAAGTCTAGTTAAGTTATGCCTACTTTAGGAACAGTAATAGAGATCACGTTATGTCGCATGTATTAATCGGATATTATTGTTAGTTCGGTAATTTTTTGTGTCCTTCAATGATTTGTAATTGCTGCTGTCATTTGTTAACTATTTATGTATTCATAAAGATGAATTTAAAGAATTTAAAAATCCAATTTAAAGAAACGATTGAAAATAATTGAAAATCTTTATTGAATTTTAAGGCCAGCAAAAGGAAAGGACAAAAAAGCAAAATGCTACCTTAAGCAATTTAGTACGTACACTGTAATTCCTAAAACACCCATCCTATTCCATCTCCCAATTCCTTACTGCTTTATGTTTGCGCGTGTGCTAATTATAGTAAGAACTAAGATCGCAAATTAGCTGTATTCGAAATTAGTGAATACAACACAACTAGATGCTTGTGATTTAGATTTATTTGATTTCAATGTTTTAAATGTTTGTGCTGTACCGATATTATAATCATTGCCCTCACGGCCCTTTCCCTCTTTACTCCATTATCCCCCATTTATTTATTTACTTTAGCGGTTACCGGTATGGGTATTTTATATTTATGTTGTCAGTGAATTTAACCTTGCTTACCCAAACTGTTCACTTATATAGGTGTTATGTGTTCAATTACCTTACGTATTTATTAACTTATTCTTAGCCGATGTTGTATTAATTTGCTTAGCTAGGCATTCCATATGCACAATAATTGATTTAATGTTAATGTAGCCTGTATTGTATTGTTTGTAGCTGTCTAGTTAACTGCAGTTATCTACCGTATACCGTCTCGAGCTATTCATTACGTCAACCTTAAATTACTAATAGTCTATCTTGTATTTCAGACTCGCCGTTTAAATATTCTAATCATCCATGTTGAGTAATACGTACGCAATTAGTAATTCCCTTGATTAACTTAAATACCTTAAAATTACGTATGATATTTCCTACTTCTCCACTGTTAACTTATAACTAGCCGAGTTTCGTATGGCCTAATCAAAACATTTGCTCCTATAGTTGTTTTTAATTTTTACCTCAGGTGCATACAAAAGTTGCAAAAGTTTGAAATTGAGTAGAGATGTATGTAAATTTGATCGTTAGCTTGAAGTCTGAAGTTTGTTGCTTGCACCCAGGGTTTTGAGACGGGGGTCTGAGGCTTGGCTATACGGATTGCTTGCACAGTAGTGAGGCAACTGCAATAAGATATCGTAAGTTAGCTCGCACACCGACCTCGACGGGCTGGTCTTCCCCCTAACCAGTAGCGACGTGCTAAAAGACCAACCGAATAGGCAGACAGGCCACGGTCGGCGGTTGGGTTTCCATCTTTGGAAGGAAACGCAACCAGTAAGTGAATAATCACTAGTGACATCCCCCTTTCGAAGGAAGCACACTCTAGCACGATCTCCCGATGGTCGGTAGCATATGAGACTTTGTGAGTGATCTAGCAATTAGCCACATCCGTGCATGCCCTCCGCTCCGGCCGCCCCGACCCCCTGACTCGCTAACAGTGGGTTTCCGCAACAATATCTCCTCCCTTGGCAAAAATTGGTCCTCCAATTTGAAAAGGAAAACGTAGGTGCATGAATGAACAGTTATAACAAAGCGAAGAGTGATATACTACAAAAGTGCCTAGTTAACAAATACTATGCTGAAGGTGATGAACACGAGCTCTCCTGCAACACCAAAAGCTGAAATCGTAGACCCGTACCAGCTTTTGTTCATTAAGATTTTGCTTTAAGTTAAGATATTTTGTTTTAAGATTTAACTTTTATTTGTGAAACCTA
>JASAND010022465.1:0-25218 GCA_030248195.1 Trissonchulus latispiculum | reverse complement strand
ACACGGTGTGCACAATATTTCATTAAACGTTCCGTCTGAATGTATTGACTTTACGGCACGCGAAATTGCTTACAGAAATCCGTACTATGATGATAATGATTCATAGGCAAACGAATTTCTTCTTTATGACTAATTATAGGAATAAGTTAAGTTTCGTACCAACTTTTTATTTTCCTTTTCCGGAATTTATGTCTGGAATGAAATTAACACAAAATAGAAGTCTGACCAAGAATTAAAGAAATACATAAATATACTCTCATGCTAATTCATGAACGATCCATACGTATACGTGCAAAACATCAAAATTCCTATGTTAGTAGTAGTGCATGCGACCTCTACCAGACTCAATTTTCACACCCGCGGCTCATCAGTGGAGAAGTGTGGAATTCAGTTTTTTAATTACTTTTGCGAGTTCCCCCAAAAATATGCTAAAATTAGTTTCGCCGCCGGTCGCCTCAAATTAGTGAAAATTAGTTAACATATAAATAAACATGATACAAGAATTGTGACAACATACAACGTAAACAAAACGTCTATTTAGAAATATGTATCCAAGAATTTAATGGTGAAATGTCTAAAAGATTATTAAAATTTTTGTGTTTACATGACTTCAAAAAGTAGCGTTTCAAACTACGAACTTTATATTTCTTCTGTATAAGCTTTTGATACAGATCTGTTGAAATTTTTAAAAAGTCGTCAGAATTACTACACAAATTTGAGATTCTAATAATTTCATTAGCAAAAACGTTGTAACAGCAGAATTTGGAAATATTGCTTTCTATTTCTGGCAAACTAACAGCATTAAACGAGAAAAATCTTCTTTTATCAAAAACCGAAGTTATAAATTTTCCATTATCTATGTTAATTTTTATATCTAGAACGTCTGCTAGTGAAAAATGTTCATTTACTAAGTTCAGTTCTAGATCCGATGGGTAAATGAGTTTCCAAAGTTCTATAAAAATTCCGCCGTCATTTATAACCGTTATATCGTCAATATATCGAAAAACATATTTAAGTAGTTCAAGCGTTTTATAATCCGATTAGTCAGAAGTTTAATAAATTTGAATTTGTAATAAAACAATACAAGATTTGCCAAGCAAGGTCCACAATTTGTACCCATCGGGATACCTACTTTTTGTCGAAACACTTTACCACCTACACAAAAATATGCATTATCTGCCAACCATTTACACATTTCACAAAAGGTTTCATAGTCTACGTATCTCTTAGATGTGTTTTCACTGAAATAAGCGGATTTAAAACCAAAATTTAATTTTCTTTGGTTGCGTCCAAAAGCAATTTTTGCTATTGCATTTATTGCCTCGATAATTTTATCGTGACGTAAATTTGTATATAACTGAGAAAAATCGAAAGTATGGACTGATTTTGCATTGTTTTGCATAGAAATTTGTCGCAAACAATTAATTATAGGTTAGCTGCTATCAATTATCCAAAAAGGATTACAACCTCCTTTGCTTCTAGCAATTGTGTTTTTGAATTTCTTCTTTATGACTAATGCTAAAACTTTTGATATGAAAAACTAAACTAAAAAACTAAAACCAAAATTTTTATATGCTCATGATGCAAGGAGTTTTTCACATGGCTCGCTGACCATAGTTACTGTTATCATCCCTGCTTGTCACTGGGCTAATTATATGCTTATCATCAATCTATTCACCTACCTATTTACCTACCTATGTATGTATACATAACATACCTATGTATCTTTGTCTTACCACATTTTATTTACAATCAAAACCATATACTTTTTCAACAAAATTAAACTAACAAACGTAAAGATAACAGCAACTATAACGTATGTTTTAGCATTAGCAATAATAATGTTGACTATCAAAACTGCAATTTGAACAATATTAAAATCGAATTTAGGGTTTTATAGCAGTCTGACAGTTCACATATTTAATGCTTAGAACAGACGATTTTTACTATCAAAAGTATTTAGTCTTCTCTAGAAGTTTAGAAGTATCATATTCTCCAGTAAGCTTCGTCCAGTCAGTTCCGCCAACCACAAATCCGATGGCCTTTTCTCTGTCCACTTTCTTCTGTTCTTCCAAGTCAGCCCATCGTACCTACAGTAGAATCATTTTAAGAGTTTTTGGGTCTGACTTTAGGAAACATCCAACGGTCACGTTTGTTAAGGTGGTGATTCCTTTTGGAGACATCAACTTTGAACCATTGTTACTCAATCATTGCTTGGAGTTAAGAAGCCATTTTTATATCAAAATGCAGCTTAACATTTGCTCTTTCTAATGAATACAACGAAACTAGCTAGTTCCTGGAAATTGTTTTACTGCATTTTCGAAGTAATATAATTTTTCAGATTTTTTGCAGACTAAAGTAAATTTTGTCGTGAGGCATCGGCCACATCATTCGATTCCACTATCAAATAGCTGGGGACCCTTTTTTAGTTATGAAACCGCTCTTCGTTATAAAGAAATTAGCTAAATGTATGCGCAACCTGGATTTTGCCAGTTTTCCCAACTTTGGCAAGCGACCACTTTAGCTAGAAAGCAGCAATAGGGACAACTAAAAAAGTGTCCCTGGGTATTTTAGTGTAAAACACGTCTGGTAAGTGGCAACCATCTAGCTTGCATGGTAAATGCTCCACAATCGCTGGAAAAAATTTGGTCATGTTTTTGCAAAATCTACATTTTCTCTGATAGCAGCGTAGTGGTAGCAGTTAGAAGATTATAATGTCACGGATAATCGGTCTCGACGAGACCTTCAAATTGACACCCTTAGTTTAATTTTATGGCTAGCGCAAGAAATGGCGGATTATTTGATTTCTGCAAAAATGACAAGTTTTCAACGCCAAAATAGGAAAATCGACTATATCTCACGATAGCGAAAAGCTAGAAAGGTACTTCAAAAAGCAAAAATGTAGAACTCAACAAGATCTTTCGAACAAATATAATCACAGCTCTACAGCAACTGCCTCACTGTCAAAAACTGACAAAAACCACACTGAAACACTGAACGGAGACGTCGAATTTTTGAAGCGGGATTGCGCAGAGGGTGTTAGAATGCTAAAAGAACTTATTTTGGATTGGAAAGTTTCATCAAATTTCATCTTGATTTGATCCATCAATCAACAATATGTGCCCAAAAGGAATCACCTCCTTAAGTGGTTCAGATAAACAAAAATTATGATGATCATATGATACTATATAACAGAACATAGTACGTATGTGCGTATATGTCGTAAAAACTGTGTAGCAAAATTAAAATCGGCGTTAATTCTAACGGGTTTGAATAATTCCTTTGTGCCATGAATCAGCCTAGAATTCTCGCCCGTCCTCCGCCTTCGAGAAAATGGACACTGCCTGCGGCTGTGATTGCGTATAACCCGATAATTTCTTCTATCTAGCTAGATGACATGAGTAATGTCAGTAATAAATTAAAAAACTTAAAAATACAGTGACTAGATTAGTGGTGCATGCGGCATCTCCAGACTCAATTCTCATAACCATAGCTCATCAGCCACCTACCATCTTCTCCACAAAAGCAGGACGGTAGCAGCCGGTATTTATCGTAATAACCGTATATAATATAAGAGAATGACACTAAGCAAGCTCTATGTTATCAGGGCAAAAACAATGCTCTGCTCGAGTGCTCGCTAACAGGCGATTCCCCTGCAAAATTAGACACATCTACTTCAAGAAATTAGCACGCTATGCTTGCGAGCTGAAGCTCGGAGCGAACACAACATTAGCTTTGTGTTTTCGTATCAAACATGCAAAGATGGAGCGAATGAGCGTACCCCCGTTTCGACCAGGCACTGATTGCGGGAGGATCAGCCGTTAGCCAGCAGAGCATAATTTTTGCTCAGACAAGATAGACATACTCTTCTCATTTTGTACTCCTGCTACTACGAACAAAACATGGCTGCTGAAAACAGACGCACAAGTTTAGCCTAGCCTACCCGTTTCTTTCCAGTGGCAGAAGACTGTCGCTCTTCATAATCGTCGGGGAGGAGGAAATCAGACATGTCCTGATGACGCTTCAGCTTCATACCATCCAATTTATCTGAAACCAAATAAGCCAAAAAATACAGATACATTGTACCTCCATATAGAGTAGTGAAACACATGACTTTTCAGAAAAATAATAACCGACGCCACCAAAAATATACCATATTAAACACAGCAGCAGGTAGACACTAAGTATCAATAGGCTATCCCAGGCTGCTTTCTTCTATTGAAGTCAGACCGGTACAGTTAAGAAAGAGTCACACAATATTATAATATGACAACACATCCAGTACATACATGAAACACAATGTCAGCAAGATACGACAACAATTTGCATACATTTTTTAAAAATTCCCAATACAAATAGTAAGTGTCGAAACTGCATTCTGAGACAAAGTACACTACGGCAATCATAATGCGTAAAAGTATGATAAGTGTCGCACTGCATGCAGTGAACGCCAAAAAATGCTCCGTTTCGTACCCTATCGCCTTACCTCTTCCCCCAAATTGTCCTCCTCTTACACCGACCCTATAGGAACGGAGTCCCAAACAGGGGTCGCTCACTCGCCTAATTTGTAGATGCATACGTTAAACATACAAGCTTAGACTCCCTCCCTAAAATGGAATCCTGTTAATTAAAACGGTAATTATAGTAGGAGAGTGAGTGACCCCCTTTGGTTGTACCCCATACCCATATTGCAGGGGCGGTGTGAGAGGAGAACAATTTGTGGTGGGGCCGTGGGGATAAAGCGATATCGAACAGTATAATTTTGGCTTTCACTACATACAGTGCAATGCTTATCATCCTCTTGTATTTTGTACTCTTGCTGCAACTAATTGCACCAAAGCAACACAACTCGTGGAACTTGTTACTGTGTCAAGGGAGCGTAACCTGTTGAAAAAAGCGTAACTATCCCTATCTCAAAACACCTAAAAACAAGAATACACCCACTATAAATATCAGTGTCATTTCTTATAGAGTATGTTCCTATGGTCCAAAAAAACCTACCCAATTTAGCTTCAGTGTCCAAAAGTTCCCACTTGGACTTCACCACCTGGATATAGAGAGCAGTCACGGTCAATGACAGTATAACAGTAACCGAGATACAGATCACGAATTCCGGCACACAATTACTTTTCATGGATGATCCGCCGCAAAGTTACAAACGGCAGCAAAAAGGCGCCGGAAAACAGACCTCAGGGCCTCGACTCGAACACCAAAACAGTAACCTACCCTGTAAACTGACGGTGTGGGAGCAGCGTAAAAAAAACTGCATGGACAAAAATATTACTAAAAACATTACGACGGTATTAAAATCCGGGCTGAAATAGCAGTTATGTTAATTGTAGTGTGTCAAAGATAAAAGCAATATTATGTACAAAACTAAAATATTAATGAGATATCACATCACATGATACAATGATCCATATGCAAAATATGTTACAATGATCCTTATTACATCAAGGTCTTTGTGCAATAATATAAACAGATTAAAACTTAAGTAGCCATGGGTATAAGTTGCGGTCGTATAATACTGGGCCGGGCAACTTAACTTACAAGTAACTACCATCAATTGTAAGTAGTGAGCCTACACTTACGTTAAACCCGATCGGACAAAGACAAATACAACCAACTCAATTTAAAATAAATTCTATATTGAAATAAATTATCTGCATTTGCTACGGGTTCCGGCCAGGAACTAAGCCGGGCGGGTCGGGGGCGACGAGCTGGTATACGGTAGCCTACCGACTGTAAGACGCCAAAGGATGTAGATGCTCCATCTTCCACATCATCATCACCACCACTAAATTTAACACCAGAGGATGCCACACTTTGGCCTTCCGCGTTTTCCTTAGTATCATCTTTTGTTGACGGCATAATGTCGTCATCTTCGTCCATATCAACCTGAAAGGAGAAAACAGAAAAAACTCGTCAAAAGGCTTTGGTTTGACGCTAGAATTCTGATGATGTTAGTTTCAAACTAAGAAGGCTTTGGGTATAAGCACGGTTACTATGACGTTGAAATCGAAGTTAAAATTGTACACTTTACGAATAGTTTTAAAACGCCTATAGCATGGCGAGCAAATCTTACTTCAGTTATGGAAGCATCCTGTAACAGCGGAGTGCAGTCCAAACGAAGATAATGCGGCGGAGACTCTTCCCAGGCAGCTGACAGCTGGAATAAAAAATAAAATTCCCGACTTTGCGAAGGGATTTGAAACCAAAAAATACTTATCCCAAGCTTATAAAATTGAACTGAACTGAAGTATTTTATTGCGCACATAACCAAGATTTGACGAAACCTCTTCAATCTCTTTCAAAGATCGTTGATGAACGTTTCGTTTGGAACAAGTCGTGGGTTCGCCAGGCAGCTCCGCAATGTAAACCTAAAATAGAGACGGCGGAAGCGTGGAGGTCGTCTAATTATAAACTGCAAAATTTTCAGCCGTTCGTTTCTGACTCAATTTCACTCGTTTGGACCGCCTTTAACAAAATTCAAAGACAATTACGTTTACCTACGGCAAGTACTTTGACAACCATGAATGTTTACTATGAAAGTTTACCATGAAGCTGACCACAGTTTCAGCAAGTAACTGGATAACCACAGAAATTTTTCGAAGCTGCACGTTAGCACCACAAAGCAAAAAATAAGCAAACATTGAACCAAAAGTGCATGCAATATTAAAGTAGTACAAAAATACCTGAAAACCATTTTGCTTTCCTGATCTCCAAAAATCATCAAAATGATTCACTTTCTGATTGATGTTATCAACAATGATAAAATTGAAGAATCCATCCTCCAGAGTTTTCCTGAAGGATCGAAGTAGCTGTTTGCGATAAGATGATTCCAAGGCCGCATCATATTCATATTCCATTATCTGAAACAATTACGCACTACAGGTGCATAGGTGGAAATACTAAAAAGTCTAGTGTTTCAGGTACCCCAAAATTTTCTTATTAGACAGACGATATATATCTAGACACTAAAGTTACAGACGTACCCGCTCTTTCTTTCTACGGCCCGTCTTCGGGTCCTTCACGTCTTTTTCATTTTCGACCATGAAATAATCATCAAGACAAAGAATTCTTGGGGCAACACCACACTTTTCTACTTCCTTATCCTAAACAACAATCGTCAACAACTTATTATTCAAAGGGTGGTATGGCGTAATGGACAAATAGTGGCTCAGTCGCCAGAGCGTTTGCCTAGTGCGCACAAAGTCGTGGGGCCGAGTCCCACCGGAGGTACGAATTTTCGGATCATCGGTGGTACATACATGACTTTCTTCTTCTTTCTCATTTATGTAACTAAGCTAAACAATGCTAAAAAAACTCCAGTTTAGCGTCAAAACAAACGATGTTAGACCAAAATTTCGGGAAGCCGGATAAATTTCGATAAAAACTCCTTCAAACTTGGAACTTTTTGGCACGTGGGGAGTTTAGGTCAAAATTCGCAAAAAACTTCCAAATGACCCCATTTTGAGTTGAGCCCCTCCATAAAAAAATCACTCAAAATTAGGCAAGAAGCCGGCGACTCCAGCCGAAGGCGATACTTGCAGATCCTGATCTTACAAGCAACAAATAAAATGTGTACTTTCTCAGCAGCAAATTTATCGAATTTTTCAAAGTGTAGATCAATTGCTAAAAGCACAATCAACATCGAAAATGAGGCGGAACTACTACTTACAAGGGTAATAAAGATGTCAAAGTAGGGACAAAGTGTGCTCACTTTTAACAGCTGGGCTAGGTATGACTTGCCAGAGCCAGGGAGTCCTCTCAGAATAACTACAATTTTGGGCGGCCTGGCCGACCTTCCAGGATCATTAATTAAATCATCCACAGAAACCGTTTCAATGGGTCTAGTATTTCTGGCCGACGTTCCAAGATCTGAATCTGAGCCGTGATTTCCACTGCAAACCAGAACAAAAACGCACAAAATACTCAATACGTATGTATAAGCATGAAGAAAAAGCGTATGTCCTCATTTACTGGAAAAGTTAACAACAACAAATGCGTCTTGGAAAGTCTACTCTATACTATTGTAGAAGTTTCAGACGATACTGCCAAAAATTTGAGCCAAGCTTTGACTTTTTAAATACTTGGGTAACAAAACCCTGGGTGCAAAATAGCAAAACACCAGATGTTTTCAAACAACGTGACTGATATCAGGCAGATCCTTTGTAGAAAATATGGGCTTATTTGGATAGACCGCAATTTCTAAAACCATGAACCGAGTGCTCCAACAGAGCCTATTTTTCGCAATACTCATGTCTCATGGCACAGAAGAATAAAACTTGTTGGTAGACAACACTATAAGAGAACAATTATCTCCACAAATTTTGAGCACTAACGCGTTAGGTCCAGTCCAAGTTTATACGCGAATTCACCTAATGCGGAGTTTTAACCTGACTGTGACAACATCCGATTCCGAGTTGACCACAGAGAGCGTAAAGGTGCCTTCATAATCGCGAACGCAGATACAGACGCGCGGCTGCTTGAGCATGGGATTCACTGCTGGGTAAATTTATCCAAAACTACAGTTATAAATCAATTCTTCTACTACGTGACAAAAGACTAGCTAAGCTTTCCAAAAAATATACAATATACTTGTTTTCGTTTAATTCGTAGCCCCCCCCATAGGTGTAACGGGGATTTGGGTTGGGGGGCCCCTCCCCCGGAATTTGGGGGCCCTTTTTAGACCCCCCAAACCCCCCAAGACCCCCCCAAATCTCCCCCAAAAAATTTTTTCTATTTTTATGTCAAAAATCGCATTTTCAGCCATTGCTAATGCCAAAAAACATTCAACTATGAAGTAATTTTGACATTAAACAGGGGTTTTAAACTCGAAAACTTGATTGCCAACATGTTTCTAAGTCTAAAATAAGGTCAATATTGAGCCAGAAAGTCCATAAAACCGTTAAAAACGTGTATATATTTCTCGCAATAATAAACACTTTAAGCCAAAAATTTGGACTTTTTTGAAAAATTTTGCAGAATTTACCCTAAAAATACCCAATTTTTGACCAATAGGCGCGACCCCCCCCCCACCCCCAGTTGGGGGGCCCGGGGCCCCCAAAAATTTCTGGGGGGGGAGTTTGAAAAAAATGGCTGCCCCCCCAATTACACCTATGAGCCCCTCGCACTAAAGAGTAATAAATCAGATCTACAGTATTCTCCAAATATTCATCCTTCTGATATTGATAGATATCTGGGCAATCCAAGTAAAACCTACCCATGAGTCATGGACGAAGACGGCTTATCAGAACAGTCTGATCCTGATGACACCGGCATCAGAGAAGGCCAACTGGACACCGGGATCAGACCTCTCCGTTTGTCTCCCCTCTCAGATCCAATACGCCAATCTACATCTTTGGAGGAGTTCGTAGTCCCGACATCTAAAGTATCACCAATATCAAGAGTACATAATAACTAAGAGTGTGACAAGCGTCCCACTCTTAGTTATTAGGCTGCAGACATCATCTGCACAATAACGGCCTACCCCCCTTCCCCACAACTGAGTACCTGGTGACCCCCCACAACTGAGTACCAGGTACTCAATTGTGTACCAGCACTCGCTTGTATGTTTATGTGTTGAAGCTCAAAAGTGGCCAGCTGTTGATAGAATGTTTTTGGCTTCAACATGTAAACATACAAGCGAGTGCTGGTACGCAATTGTGTACCTGGCACTCAGTTGTGGGGGGTCACTAGGTACTCAGTTGTGGGGAAGGGGGGTAGGCCGTTATTGTGCAGATGATGTCTGCAGCCTAATAACTAAGAGTGGACGCTTGTCACACTCTTAGTTATTATGTACTCTTGCCAATATCAATACACTTAAAAATCATAAAAATGCTTTCTCTACTCAAAATGCAAATGACAGAAGGAAGGAAGGAAAGAAGGTCAACGTGTGAGAGCAAAGACAAAGATAGCAACCACGACACAGCGTACACGTTCAGGCTTTCACTACTTGCTGGATGCAATAATAAATTTAGACGTTTGCACTCTTCTCTATAACATCAAGAAGTAAAAGAATTAAAAGAATGGTACAATAAATTTTTAATGTTTCATCTTCATATAACTAGCCATTACCAAAGTCCATATCCTTTCTGCGCGGAGGAGGCGGAGCGTCCAGCAAGCCCTTACGATCCTGTGGACAATAGAGGCCTCCCGACCTTACATCACGTGATGAATGAATGGGACTGGAACCATTGCTGCTGAAATGTACGTCAACGTCACCTACATTGTTCATATTCATTTTTCGATTATTCAAATTAGTCAGTCAGAAACCCTGAACGGAAGGTTAGCGAGGTTTTCCTACTGGGACTGGACCATATCTGCACGGGAGGTCAAATTTTTAAGCGATTTTTGCGGGGTTTTAACGAATAACAATGATTTTTAAAAAAAAACAACAAAAAACAAAATTTTTTCGGACGTTTTTTAGCAAAAAATAGTGATTTTAAGTGATAACTTCCGCCGAAGCCGGAAAATTTTTGGAAACTTTGGTTGTAAAACCAATTTTTTGGCAATTTTCTTACCCCTTGTGGCCAATTTTATTACCCCTTGTGGGAGCAATTTCGTGACCCCTTGTGAGCGACTTCGCCGAGGGGGGCGGGATGCGGACTGGACTGGACTGGACTGTGGACTGGACGCCTAATTATAGTCGACCCCATTAACATTTTGCAAAACTTCATTCTAAAGTTTTGATAAAACTCATCATGTCAAATATTTCATTAAATTTTAGCATTTATTTTTTCATTAAATTAAATTTCTGTTTACACTTAAGAACACGTATATATCTTCCCATTTGGTTCCCTAGGATTAAACATTAAAGTTCAACATCAACAATTTAAACAACAAACGTCGGGCCTACGACACCTGGAGCCTTCCAGAACGTCACTCAGCAAGGACCGATGACCTCTCATGGCACGGTCCCTTTGAGCATGCATCTCATCATCTAGAGAGGACTGCAAAGGTATCCTGATGAGATTGCTGTTGCGCTGATTGTTGTTAACCGCGATGGGAAGGGACCTGGAAGGATCGGAAGGACCCTGACCAAGGCCAACACCGGTATCCGGGGGATGGGAGGGCGGGGGCGGAGGCATAATGGGGGGATCAGCCTCAGGTGGGGGTGGAGGTGGAGCTGGGGAGGAGAGGGAAGTCGAAATCATGGAATGCAGTTGTTGCTGGTGGCTGAGCCTTGACTGAGGTTGCTGCGGTTGCTGCTGCGAACCACCCAATAGAAAGGAGCACACTAAAATAACAAAAAAGCACACGTGTGTACTGCCGGGTATGCTGGTTTGCTTTACGTATATATGTACTTACAGGGTTGAAAAATAATGAATGCAGCATTACGGAAATTAACACAATGAATATTTTTGATTTAGATTAATTTTCTGCACATCTTAGCACAGAAATATAACCTGGCTTATTTTTAGGCCAAAATTTCTGGGGGGGGGGCTCAAAGTTGCCCCCCCATCGATGGGGGACAACATCAAAAGTGGGGGGGGGGCATATTTTTGGAAAAAATTTTGCAAATTTTTAATTTTTTTGTGTAAAAATTGCCAAAAATCGCTAAAAAATGACTAATTTTAGTTAGGTGTTTTTTACGCTAAAATAGCGAAAATTTCGTTAAAATTCCGGCGAAGCCGGAAAAATTTTTGAAAATTTAGGGTAAAAATGGTGAAATCTGGCAATTTTTTGGGTTATGGGGGGGCTCAAAATTTATTGGGGGGGGAACCTCGAATGGGGGGGAGGTTGCCGAGTGGGCCCCCCCAGTAAAAATAAGCCAGATAACCTGGGATTTTTAGAGGGGGGCGACCCCCCGCTTTTGGGTTTTCCCCCAGCTTTTTGGGCTTCCCCATACTCACTATCAGTGCCCAGAAAATCCCAAATTTTAAGGATTTTTGGTTAAAAATTTTCCGGCTTCGATATTTGTACGATATTTCCGGAATTTGTTGGTCAAAAACCGTCTATTTTGGTACCCAAATTCAACGTTTTGGGCACTTTTAAGTATAGTTATAGCAGCATACGTAGAAAACAGGCTATGCTTACTGCATTTGTACCAATTTTGACCACTTTGGATCTCTCCCCCACTAGTGGGGGCGTCTCCCTCTCGCTTTTATCCAATAGAAAAAGCTTGACAACAACAAAACGATAAATCTGTACATTTTTAAAAATCCACAATATGAACAATAATGATTTTAATGTACGTACCATTTTGTGCTAGCAAACTAAACAATGGGAGAGGGTTCTGTTGGGGAATTGTTGGCTGCATTCCAGGCATGGACGACTGACGTATTCGGGCCAGCTGTTGTACTACAGCATTATTGTAATGCTGCCACAACTCGTCCACTTGATTGATTGTGACAAGGTCTATCAGGTGGCTAAAACAGGTACAACCTAGAGATGATATATGTTTATATACGTATATATACGTAAGTTAAATATATAAAATAGATACTATAATAAGGCTTTCCCCTGGTGGGATGGGTCATGTCCCTCCTGGCTTTTGCAGAACTTGGAGTACAGGAGCAGGATGCTCATATCTGGGAATCCGCTGCTGCAGAGCCAGCAGTACTCACAGGGACGATGACTGCATTCGTGGACGTGGGGTAGGCCCATCCATCTGTGGAGACCCTCTCTTTTGCAGTGGTACGTACCAATTTTTAAGAAATATATACAGCTTTTAATGAAAAATACACTAATAAGCTGCACTCGGCCATCTGGGCTCATAACTAGGTAATAAGATCAATACGACTAAAGCTGTTATTTTGAAACCGTGGCTTTTGGGAAATTTAAGCTTATATATACGTACTTTTTGGTACAAATGAGGGGAGGAAGCTTTGAAAGTTCGAAGGGCCAGGGGAAAAACCATTAGGAAAGGAAGCGCAAAATATTGAAACTAAGCCCAGTTAGCTGAAATATTCATTTCAAAATGCAAAAAATTAGCAAAGGCTATGGTGAAGCTAACAAAATAGGTATGTTTGAACTTAGACGCCTGCACAGTTTGCCATTTAAAGTGACGTCCATGGAGTTGTATTTTTCACTATTTATAAATCAACCTACAGACTATAAGAAAGGGATAGGCTAGAATATAAGCACAGGTACTACTAGGTATTACATCACATACACACGATGCACACTCTTATCAGCAGTATCCAAATATGAACAATTCATATAAACGTAACGTAAGTATATATGCATCAGCATAGCACACCGACCAATAAAAGATGATTTGAAAAAATTCTGGCTCATTTAGAGGCCGAGAGGCGAGAAAAACTGCACAATCCTCGTTCACACTCCCAGCATTTAAAAACGCTCAGCACACAATATTTTTTAGTCAGCTTCTGTCACAGTTCACTAAGAAATCCTTCAGAACTCCACAACAAATAAAATGAATTTGTTGGTGTTATATATATATACTCTAAGGAAGCTCATTTATCAAAGGAAGCAAATAGGAGGTAAAGGTAACACTTTGAGTAAAATCCGATTCAAATTATATATATATATATATATATATATATATATATATATACACACATATATATAGTCACTAGAATTATGCTCAAATTAGTTGTTTACAAAAGCAAAACGTTTCGAAAGCACGGGAATGCCTAACGCCAAAAACACTTCTTGACATGATAGTTTAGATCAAGGATATGCTAATTTTAGATCAGACGCCGAATGGGTACACGAAAACCGTTTTAGCTCCACATGATGTCAACCACCAGTTGAACACACCGTTAGAACCGTTTATTGGTATATACTGGGTTTTAGTAAGAATGAGAATAGGAAAATATCAAAACGTTGACAATTAAAAATATAATTAACCTGAATCACGCGACCGGTTTCGACAGGTCAAGCGACTACTGCCAACTATTAGCTGCAAAAAAGTTCCTTGGGGCTATAGGATTCGTTATTCGTATGGAAGGGGAAGCGGCAGGATTGGGAGTCTCGGTCTCGTCCAAAAGCCGAGACTTGGCTAGTCTCGGTCTCGCTCACCCAAGTCTCGGTTTCGTACCGAGACCGGACATATTTTGAAAACATCCAATTTCAGCGAAAAATGAAAATTAACAAACGAGGTGCGGAAACCGTATGTCTATGTGTTAAAGTCCCTAATACTGGGCCTAAGATTGAAAAACTGGAAAAAACTAAGTTCAAGCTTAAAATTGCAAGTCTCAGTCTCGCCCAAAAGCTCTCGGTCGCGGTCTCGGTGAAATTTTGGTCTCGCGCAACCCTGGAGGCGGCAGGTTCGAGGAACAGGGGGGTAGCTTGGGCACTTTCTGAAGGAAGGGGACCCGTTGCGTACTTCCAGGAGGAAGAGGTACGTTGGGCACTTCTTGGAGGAAGGAGGACCTGGAAAGGCTGGGGGCGCTGCTGTGGTCGGCAGAATTGATGCTAACGTTAGACATTAATTACTGTTTCTTACTGTATTGTAATTGCTGAATAAACTGTTTTATTCGGTTGTCGCATTTTTTTAAAAAAAAAGACAACCCTTTGTTATGGCTAAGTTTCTTTATTTATTATTCCGGTCAACACACTTTGTCCCCCTCCCCCTTTTTCTCGAGATTGGCTGGGCCGATCGGGCTGAAATTATCAGTATCACTTGGGGGTGGGGTGAAGTGCTCCCGGAAGCGAGGGCAGCCCGATACTTCTCGGATTCGGGGAATGGCGGTTCCCGGAATTTTTAAAATCGTAAGGGGGGACGACGAAGGCGATTCTAAAAAATGGTCGGAAATTTTGTGTCTCCGATTTCGCTCAAAAGTTGGTCATAGGGTAACTCGACCACGCTGATTTCGAAACTGAAATCGAAATTTCCGGATTTCGAGATATTCGATCCGGAAAATTCCGGATTTTGAAAAATTTCTCCAAAAGTGGTCGATATTGTACTCAACTGAAAGAGCTCGTCGAGCTGAACAACTTTCCTTCTTGCGACATTTTTTTGGAAATGCGTCTAGCGAAAGTTATAGCCGAAAAACTGAAAATCCGGGAATTCACGAAAACCCGGATTTTGGACCAAAAAATTTTTTGTCTCCGATTTTGCTTAAAAGTTGGTCATTCGACCACGCTGATTTTGAAATTGAAATCGACATTTCCGGATTTCGAGATATACGCCCCGGAAAGTTCCGGATTTTGAAAACGAGCTGAACAAGTTTCCTGCTGACGGCATCTTAGGGAAATGCGTCTAGCAAAAGTTACATCCGAAAAACTAAAAATCCGGCATTTCCCGGAAAACCCGAATTTAAAAAAATTGTCTCAAAAGTAGTCGATATGGTACTCATTTGAAAGCCCTCAACGAGTAGGAAAAATGTTGCAATAGAACCAAGAAGTGAAAATGCACCAAAACTGAGTTTTGGCCCTTTAGATAAGAGGAAAATGGCTGCGACAACCCGTTGATGCCGGTAGGATTTATTATTATTATTATTATTAAAAACAACATTAAAAACCCATGATATTGACGAGTAACGTGAATGTTTTATGTTAATTATATGACTAATGTTCTTCTGTAAGACTAGGATGATAGTTACAATCTGCTAACAGAGACACCTACGACAATTCTCTCCTAAATGCTTTAGTTCAATCTTACAGTAAACTACGGTTAGACAGAAAAGGCGAAAATTTCGTTACTACACACTTGATCTCTGTAAAAGGAATACGAAAGCTTGATTGTACAGTCGCTTATGGAAGCGAAATAGAAAACAATGATCTATTACTATGAAATATAACCATTAATCATCGTAAACCTATAAATTGCGAACTATATAATATCATATATATACAAGCAAGACATTAGCTATATATAACACCACAATGAACATACAGTACACCATACACGGAAGGCTAATTTTATGAGAACTAAACAAGATTTGTATAAAGTATACATAGAATTATGAAGACTAAAAGTATTAAGGATCTTCGAGGTATAGATCAGGTGCTTGTCAACTTCTTCCATTGTGTACAGTACAATGCTAAAAAGTAAAGCAGAATAATCAAATATAAAATGCGAAAAATCGTGAGGTGCGGTGCGGAAAGTACATTCACTCTATAGCTAAAAAGTATGAAAATGGGTTCCTACGCCCACCGCTCAATGTCCTGAGGCCAATCAATTCAATATATCAATTTCTTAATCTGGTTGAAGTGTGAGAACACTTACGTAACTCACGTTAGCGATTTAACCCATGCTCAAGCATTTGTAACACTGGCCCTTCATGTTGCAACTACTAACTTATATAATTGTCTATGGTCAAGTAGTCGACTCAAATCAAGCTTATAATACGCAAAAATAAAGTCACTAGAAAAGGTTAAACTCTTACCATTTTAGTTGTCCTTTGTTGAAGTTCGTTGACAGAAAATGCGCTGAAAACAGATAACTGACCACCCTTAATCACCCTGTTCACTGACAGCCAATGAACAAAGATTTCAGCACCTAAAATCAGCTATATACGTACCGACGACTAGCAAATTTAAAACAACAACACTAAAGTGTCACTAATTAATCCGACTATGGAGTAGAAATTACAGAGTTCCTTATTCAGCTAGTCCTAAAAGTTAGGAACAGCCGAGTGATAAAAAGCAAAAAATATAAGTTTTCAAACTTCGCTAGATGGAACTTTAGTGCTAGCTAAATTTAGTACATTATATTATATATACATTATTATATATACGTACTACTTTTACGCAAGATCAAGCTTACCACAAAAAAACCTTGGAAACATGCAGTAAAGTGGGCGTTTTCTACTCAATATTCTATCTAATTGCAGAAGAAAATTCGTTGCGAAAACGAACAAAGTTAAAATTTTAACAAACTACGTAATATGAATTTAGAAAAAGCTTAGAACAGGCCTACGCCTTACCTAAACAAAGTATTCCAAAGCCGGCTATCATTACAAGCAGCCAGATGAAAGCTAACGCTAGCTGGCCAAGAGTCATTCGCTTTGCCACATTTTTATCATTTCTAATTACACATTCTCGAACTTCTGGTCCTCTGGTAACATAAGATTGTTTAAAATATTCCATAATTCCAGACTGTCCCAATACCATCACAGCTTTTGAAAAGTCTCGAACCAAAGTGGAATTTTTCTTGAAGGCAAAACCGCGGACGTCCCGAAATTTAGGTTCCGGAATTAACAGAAGATCGCACAATTCTTTGTTTTCAGACATCCAGTGAAGAAAAAAGCTCTCTTCTTCAAACATCACAAAGTTCTCATTCTCAATTAAGAGTGTGTCAGTTCTAGTATTACCTGCAACAACAAATAGCTAATACTACCAGGGTATTTTCAAGATTTTTTCGGGGGGGTTTCCCCGGAGCCCCCCTCCGGGCCCGGGAGGGCGGGAATTTTCAGGGGGAAGATTGTTTTGCAAAAATCAGCCAAAAAAGGTGTTTTTGGCGTATACGTATATGGTGAATCGCAAAAAGTTCTCAAAAATGCCAGGATTTAAGCTAAAAATAACTAATTTTACGAAAAAATCTCCGGCGACGCCGGAAGAATTTTTGAAAATTTGGATTTGGGCCTCCAAAGATCTCGGGGGGGGGAAGCAAAAATCCCGGGAGGGGCAATTTAGGGGGGAGGTCAATTTTCGCCTCCCCCCCGTAAAAAATACCTTGATTACTTTTCTACATGCATACATATGCAAAATCCCGATCAAAATTAAAGGAAATATTTTCCTGATAGCACACACACAATCGAAAAATATAATTCATGTAGTACGCATGCAACATAACGCAAGAATAAACAATTTTATGCATTTACAGTTACCCGTAATGAGCACAGGCTTGTTTACTAATGAAGCTTCATAGAGCTCCTGAAGGCCTCCCTCAGATGCGGGACTGTAGAAGATTGAGCTTTCCGTAAAGGTGGCTATCTTATACTGATTTGCCTTAATTAAATCCGACAGGTGTTTAATGTTACGAACTGGTGGAGGTGGAGGGCTAACAATCAGACGACTTGCCAGTCCGGCCTAAAATTAACAAACTAACAGCTAGTTACAAAAGTATACGGATCTTGGTGTTTGGATGGCAAATAATCTGAAATTCTCAACTCATATCGCTAAAATGTGTAACAAAGCAAGATCGGTTTTATCACTTATTTTTCGCAATTTTGTATCTGATGATACTGCGGTGCATTACCTGAACGCGTTATTCTTAGCAAAAACGTCCTTGATTCTAAAGAAGGATTGAAAAGCTGTAAAAGTATACTGTACAAGTATCTACGTGTTTATAAGTAAAATATATGTATGCATTGTATTTCTGTCTGCATCTCTGGTACAAATATACATATATATATATATATATATATATATATATATATATATTTATATATATATATTAGGGATGCACCGGGGCCTGGCCCCGGCCCCGGTGGTCCAGGGTATTTTTACAGGGGGGGGGGGGGCGGGGGGCCCCCCCCCGAAATTGACCTTCCCCCCCCCGAAAATGCCTTCCCCCCCCCGAAATCGCCCCCCCGGATTTTTGCTTCCCCCCCACCGGGATTTTTTGGATGCCCAAATTTTTGCCAAAAGTAGGCCAAAGTTCAAGAATTTTCCGGCTGGGCCGGAGATTTTTTCGTAAAAATAGCTATTTTTAGCTTAAATCCTGGCATTTTTGAGCACTTTTTGAGTTTCACCATGCAAAATACGCCAAAAAATACCATTTTTTGGCTCATTTTTGCAAAAAAAAATCTTCCCCCCCCCCCGAAAATTTCTCCCCCCCGAAAATTCCTCCCCCCCCCGGGAAGCCCCCCCCCCCCGAAAAAAATCCCTAAAAAATACCCTGGTGGTCTGGCCCCGGTACCGACCGGGGCCAAAAATTTTGTAAATTTTTGACATTTTTTGACCAAAATTTTGAATTTTCGAAAGTCAAAAAGTGTTACAAATAGTTTGTTTTCCCGCTGATATAAATGAAAACAACGATAGTAACGTTTGTATATCAAAAATTATTGCAAAATTTAAATTTTTAAGAAAATTTTTGAAAATTTTCGATTTGGACCCCCAATTTCTAGGCCCCGGCCCCGGTACCGGGGCCAAGGTGGCCCCGGCCCCGGCCACGATGAGGTCCCGGCCCCGGCCCCGGTAGTGGCGGCCCCGGTGCATCTCTAATATATTAGCTATACATATACGTACTTACTTATGCATAAAGACTAAGAATATGTAACGCAAACTGATGCTGGTGTTTTTACGTAATAAAAGAAAAGCATGCATTGCACAACAATATAAGCGAATGAATACATTCGTCACAATTGCTTGCAGATTACTTTTATATATATTGTCATTTCTACAATAAAATCGAAAAATGACTGTCTCTGACTAAAACCTGTCAACAAGAGGAATCTCAACAAATCCGACCCGTGTTGTAACAAAAGCTCTAGCGTTATTAGCTCGGTGATAGCCTAGAAAATAGGGTCTCACGTCAAGCGATCCTCCAGGCTAGTTATAGACTAGAAGACTATAGTAGTGTATAGTGTTTACCATCACATATTTGGTACGAGTTCCCCCTATACAGGCCCGCACCCAGGATTTTGAAAAGGGGGGGGTCCAAGGTAAAATGCAACGGGGGGTCTGGGGGCCTAAGGCGCGAAAATTTTTTAAAAATAGCTGTTTTTGCCATAAAAATAGCAAAAATTTTCCATTTAGTTATCCCAAAAGGGGGGATCTAGACCCCTTGAACCCCCCCCTGGGTGCGGCCTTGCCCCTATATTTATGTGATATCGCTTTACAAGCACTTAGAAAAGCTCCAAGCTTACTCTTGGACAGTAGGTAACGGACTTCAAAACTTTAAGACAAAATCTGCAACACTGAACAAACATTGCATGTTATGAACATCAACTTCAGTTCCGTCAACTTGCCTGATAGTAAGTTGAGACAAAGAACCCTCCAAAACAGGCAAAGACATACAGCACCCGGACATGCTTTCGTTGCTCTATAATGTCCGAGACAGCCTGCTGACCTACAAACCAGCCGGCTGCCTCCAGAAAATTGTTGATAAGATCAATTCGACCCCTAGGCTTGTATAGGCAGAACAGGACGCCCACAAAGACCAGCATAATGGCAAAGCCGATCCAAACACAAGCCTGGAAGGGATCAATCATGTAGCGTACAGACTTGTTGAAGGGTGGATAGTGCATGGCCATGGCATAGTCAGCGTCAGTGACGACCTGAGTAAATTCTACGACAGAGCGTCGGGCGGACGACATCGTCAGCATAGGGATGGCCGTATCAATGGTCCCTTCCAGAATGTCCTGAACCAGTCCGTCCCAGGTCCCATTCGACAGACGACCATAGGCATTGTGACTTCCTGAAACTTCTAGCTGAATTCAGCAAAAAGAAGTAAAGTAAAAGAAACTGAACATCAGTCACAATTATTCACAATTTAGAGCAGAAGAGGCGATGGGAGAAAAGACCCGTCTTTATACAAGAAACTCAAACTCAAGAAATGGCAAATGACAAACTCAAAACAGTAACAGTAAGTTTAGTAACAAATTTTCAAAATTTTGACAAATCAACCAGGCAAAAACATCGTTACGTACTGTGAACAAAAACAATACACATGAGATAAGATAAGAGAACTTACGGTAGGCAAAGCAGCAGTTAACATTCAAAAATTTGCATATCTCCTCTGTATAATGAACATAGAATCCTACTTTCTTAGTAGACAGGTCCTCCTCATAGACATCAAAAACAAATGCTTCCGGAATCAGTTCGAAATAGCCAATACATAGGTCACAAGGTCTTGGATAGGGTTTACCACCACAGGCAGACATTACTATATATTTAGTTCAATACATAATTAAATTCGATTGCCGTGGTGTTGACAAATAATTATATAATAAATAACATTTAAACGTATAAAATAATTTGTTATAGGTATATATAATTATAGGTTATAAATAAATATATATAATATATATACGTAATATTTCAAATGTTATAATGCAGGCGCGTAAGATAACGTGAACTTAATGTTTTAACAGAATATGGAATATGGATGTTTCCGTGGGAGTAGAGCACAAAAGCACAATGTTTCGAAGTTCGTCAGAAACATAAATTGAAGAAATGCAAGTACACAATTACGTAAGTTTACGTAAGTAAATAACGTATCAAAAAAACTTGGTATGTATATATAAATCCGCACAAGCAAGACACAGAAGAACTGCAGGCGGCCTTGAAGACTACGTACAGACTAATCAGCTAAGCCGTTCGTAAGCATAGCAGATCAGAGTTATACAGACTTGGACGAAACAATCAGCTTCGTAATTAACACATAACCAAACAGAAAAATCCAGCAACTAACTTCCAAGTCATTCAAAAATGATAAATACAATAATGTGTTCATTACTTCAGCCTATATTATACGGTAGATTGGTTACTTAGCAACGGATTCCAATTACAAGAAATGCCATTAATCCAAAAGATATATATGGTGGTGGGTAGCTTATGTGTTTATAGGCATACAATACCATGTATCGGCGTGTGCTTATCAAACGATAACGCCTCAAAGCTTAAAAACAATTATAAGAAATACTGAAAAAAGCGGCAAACACGTTTAGTTTTGGCCTATGAATGTTACATGAGTGCTTTACCAACCTACTGCTGATAAATGATTAATATCCTTTCCTTACCATATACATTGCGTTTTGGAATATTTCAACTCATTATACCTCACGAAAATTAAAAACTAAATGGAAACTAATTTTGACAATAACACACCTGGGCACACAGAATTATAATGCAGAAACATCTAGGCGTGTTGTGCTAAATCTACTGAAGTGTGTATATAAGACTTCATAATGAATGCGGCAAACCAGGGAGTATGGACCTTATACATACGTAGTTTGTTCCACTACCTTGGAGCTGAATACGTGGAATCACAAAATACGAACATTCGCTGAACTCTGTAACGTGACCATTATGCCAACAAAATGCACGCAATTCTTTCAAAAGTGTTCTTTTAAACTATGCCATGAATTACGTCAAACGTAGTGAAATCAATGCCAAGTCATCCATATCTGGATTTTTGCATCAATCTTTCAGATTTATCCGTCCTTCGTTCTGCCTAATTTTAACTATAAATCCGAAATGTGAGAGGGGCTGGACCCCCTAAACTGTACCCAAGGTTTTGTAGCTAAAAAGGTCCTTTTTCGATGTATATACAGTCCATATATTTGAAATCAATGAAACCAAATTTCAGCTATACATGCGAGCTTCTTTACTTTTTAACCATATCAACGCCAAAATTCGCAAAAACATTCACAAAAACATGCCTCCCATGGTGAACCTCCTAAGTCACGTGTTTTCTCCTAGACACAAGCCAGAAAACCTAACAGTGAAAATTAGCGTTTCTTAATTATCACAGAATTTTTTGGTATATGGACTTTACGCGTATAAGGTTAAGAGTTTGCATACGTATGAATAGGATAGACCAAGAAACTTTTACTTAGTATACTTATTCTACCTCAAACGAACGGTTTGAGTCATGAGATTTTGGGAAGTTTTCAGCAGCAATTGAAAATTATGCAATTTTAAAATTTATATATCTCTACTAAACTTTGGAAGGAAACCGAAAGCGGTATATACCTGGGTTTACTTTAGGCGAAAAAAAGTGGGGGGGGAGCCCCCCCCCCCCACTAGTGGGGGGGGAGGTCGAAAAGTGGGGGGGAACTAAAATGGGCTAAAAATGCTAAAAATACCGTATAAAAAGCCTGTTTTCTACATATGCTGCTATAACTAAGCTTAAAAGTGCTCAAAAATTGAGTTTTAGCACCAAAAAAGACGATTTTTGACCAAAAATTTCCGGCGAAGCCGGAAAAATTTTGAAAATTTTGACCAAAAATCCTAAAAATTTGACATTTTCTGGGCACCCTATAGTGAGTGGGGGGGGGACGCCCAAAAAAGTGGGGGGGGGAACGAGTGGGGGGGAGGTGCTCGAGTGGGGGGGCGCGGCCCCCCCCGCCCCCCCCCAGTAAAATAAACCCAGTATACACTGAGCTTATTCTGCTTGGTGGGGGGGGGGGAATAAACGCATTCTGCCCCGCCCAACAAGCTGGTGCCTCTTTTGGTACCAAATTTGGCTCAGGAAAAATCGCTCAGAAGGCGTCTGGCTTATTTTTACGGGGGGGGGGTGGGGGCCGCCCCCCATTCGGTTACCCCCCCCCCCATTCGAGGAGCCCCCCCCCCATGAAATGCCCCCCATAAATTCCGACCTCCCCCCCATAACCCCAAAAATTGCCAAAATTTACCGTTTTTACCCTAAATTTTCAAAAATTTTTCCGGCTTCGCCGGATTTTTAACGAAATTTTCACTATTTTAGCCTAAAAACCACTTAAAATTATTCATTTTTTAGCGACTTTTACACATTTTTACACGAAAAACCCGCATAAATTCGAAAATTTTTTCCAAAATATGCCCCCCATTTTGGGTCAGCCCCCCCATCGATGGCCCCCCCATGAAGCCCCCCCAATAAATGTTTGCCTAAAAATAAGCCAGGGCGTAATTTGCAAAAAGTTTTACTCTAAGTTGCCTTTTCCAACACTAATTCAGCTTATTTTAGCGATAAAAATCAACTTTTACAGTGAATGCTAGAATAGCGCTGTTTTAGCTTATACAGTATATTTTTAGAAATCTTCCCCCCCCCCAATTTTTTACCCTTCGGACTTTGGGGGGCAAGAAAAGATCTTTGGAATAAGCCCAGTATCTATACAAATATACAGCAAACATGTCAGATAAATAAACACAAATGAAACTGCAAAACAAAACTCACATATAACTTCTCTTCCAAAGGTCGAAATTGCGCCTATTATTGGAAAGAACAGCATCAAGCTCAGATTCTGTTCCAGACTTCGATCTTAACGGTGACGGATCCACAATAGACTAAAAACAAAAAACAAAACCATACACGTTACACTTCCGTGGAGACATTTAAACCTTCCCACCAGCCTGCACAATGCACCAAAAGTCGTCAATAAGTTTCGTTCCTCCTTAATCTTATTTACGGCGGAGCATAATGTTTACGGTCGCGTAAATTAGATTGTGCTGTGCAACTGTGTACCATTCAGTTGGCTACTATAACAACGCCTAAGGGGGTCCATTACTTCGATTCATGACCTGATGGTCCAGAATTTTCATTTAGATCTCTAAAAATTTCTACTGAATTTTAAGACTTGCTGTTTTTTTCTGACCTAAACCAAAATTCTGATTCCTACAGGCCACAGTCCCGAAACACTGCAAAAATACGTATGTCTAAAGTTTGGTCTGAGCTATTTTGCCATTTTGCCATCGCCACCATGTTGTTGTTCTTTTCCGGGCTCAATCAGCTTAAAGCTACACGAGAGCATTTCAGCATCTACGGGCCCCGCACACGTCTTAGCATTAGCAGGTCCACATCCACAGCTTTATAATAATTCAAAATATATATGTGTAATAAAACTGGAAATTTTTAAACTTAGGTTTCGTGTAAAAATGTGTAAAAGTCGCTAAAAAATGAATAATTTTAAGTGGTTTTAGGCTAAAATAATTATTCGTTAAAAATCCGGCGAAGCCGGAAAATTTTTGAAAATTTGGTAAAACGGTAAATTTTGGCAATTTTTGGGGTTATGGGGGGGGGAGGTCGGAATTTATGGGGGGCATTTCATGGGGGGGGGGGGCTCCTCGAATGGGGGGGGTCACCGAATGGGGGGCGGCCCCACCCCCCAGTAAAAATAAGCCTGACGCCTTCTGAGCGATTTTTCCTGAGCCAAATTTGGTACCAAAAGAGGCACCAGCTTGTTGGGCGGGGCAGAATGCGTTTATTCCCCCCCCCCCCACCAAGCAGAATAAGCTCAGTGTATACTGGGTTTATTTTACTGGGGGGGCGGGGGGGCGCCCCACTTTTTTTTTTTTTTTCGAGCACCTCCCCCCACTCGTTCCCCCCCCCCACTTTTTGGGCTTCCCCCCACTCACTATAGGGTGCCCAGAAAATGTCAAATTTTTAGGATTTTTGGTCAAAATTTTCAAAATTTTTCCGGCTTCGCCGGAAATTTTTAAATTCAAAAATCGTCTTTTTTGGTGCTAAAACTCAATTTTTGAGCACTTTTAAGCTTAGTTATAGCAGCATATGTAGAAAACAGGCTTTTTATACGGTATTTTTAGCATTTTTAGCCCATTTTATTCCCCCCCACTTTTCGACCTCCCCCCCCCCCACTAGTTGGGGGGGGGGGGCTCCCCCCTATACTTTTTTTCGCCTAAAGTAAACCCAGG
>JASAND010022464.1:0-43121 GCA_030248195.1 Trissonchulus latispiculum | reverse complement strand
GCAAGCGCTGACCCCTCTTGCTGATCGGCTGGAATCCAGTGCAACAAACGAACTCACGAAGAAGACCCCTACAAAGGTTGGCTGCAGGGAATCTCTGATTTTGGAACACCACCTTTCGGAGATCCGGTGCCTAAGTCTACTTTCCTAAGTGGACGCGCTGACCTTCCGTGTAATCAAGTGCAGAGCGTTTTCTGTCACTAGACCGGAGAGCAGAGCGTTTTCTGTCTCTGGAGACTAGCAACTTCATTACATATGCCTACATAAATCTACTAGAAAGTATAAATTCATTTTGTGATTACATAGAGTACAACTGCACAGCATTGCTTGCAATGTTTTAAATGCATATGGTCGATGCTGAAAATAATTTCAGACAACACATCATCTGAAAATGGTATTTTCAGGCTAAGCGCAGTCCGAAATTACAAGTTTTCAGTCTAAGCCTAGACCTAAATCGATTGATATTTTCAGGCCAAGCAAGAGCTGAAATTATTTTCAGACTCAGTGGTCGACAGAAATTATTTCAGTTTCAGTTCCAGGCCTGTTTTCTTCAGAATTTCAGTTTCAGTTTCAGGCGGCAAATCAAAATAATTTCAGTTTCAGTTTCAGTTTTAGTTTCAGTCGTCGATTTTTTGCATTTTCAGTTTCAGTTTCAGGCGTCGAGCTCTACTATTTTCAGTTTCAGTTTCAGTTTTAGGTGCTGAAACTGAAATATGTACTGACTGAAAATACTTTCAGTTTCAGTTTCAGGTGCTGAAACATCAACTACATACCACAAAGTGCAGACATTATTGTCTTCATTTGCGTCAAAAACGTCAGTGTCCACAGCGCCCCGCAATCTTATCAGTACTGCTCCAGCAGATATTACATACTTTATTGGAAAGTGGCAAAACAGAATTGTGCACTGCAATAGGTGTAGAAGGTAGATCCACTATTTTTATTAGTGGCTGTGATATTTTCCCGTATAATATTTCTCTCTCTATAGCTCACACACAAACTAATTAAATCCTTCATAGATTTTTTGAGGAAACTTCGATAGTTGACGACTCAATTCTACACCGGGAGAAATCGCATAACTAACTGCAACAAACTAATGCTTTATTCGACAGGAGCAACAAAACAAGCTGTTCGAACAGTCAGTTATTAAAGCTGTCAATATGTATAATTCATCAGTAAACGTTAGGATTTGGCAAAAAACCAAGTATCGACATGCTGTTTCGTGTAACCTCGATTTATTTCCGTACTCAGGTCAGCACAAGCCTTCAGTCGCCACCGCATCTTTGATAATCTTTCCAGCAGGTAACAGATCAAATTTCTAGCCATCATGGCGTCTCCCGTTTCATTTCCCCAGGGATTTCCACAAAGCTGGATCTCCCAAACTCCCCCTTCTAGCGGTTCCTGTCGAGCAATATTTGGGGGCCAATGGTCTTCGATAACCTTAACTATTTCCTCCTTAAGATCGTCCGATCCGCCTTGTATTCTGATGGTATCTTCCCATTTCAGATCCAGGGCGAAGTAACGTTGTGCCTCCGTTTTCGCATCCTTCCTCAGCACAAAACAGCTGGTATTCTCCATGGATCTGCTCACATCAACTGTGGCATAAAATTCCCAACCCAGATCGTTGAATGATTCAAACAGGTTGATCAATAATTTCGTCGGATCAAAACCGTCGTCTTCTGATCGCTGTAATTCTACCGTATAGGATGTTTCAGTTCCACGTACCTGTAACACAAGAGCATTGAACATGGAGCACTGTAACATTACTGCACAACAGAAACGTTTACTTATTTTACATTTTTGAAACAATTCGAAAATAGATTAATCAAAAGTGATTTAATTATTATTTCAGAACGACCACCCCGCCACGCCAACTCAATGATTAACTTGTAAGAATAATGCATTAAATAAACGCCATAAAAGTTTACCAATCACATTTTGTACATTCAGGCACGAAATTTCGCAGGTTTTACGTACGTAGGCAAGACAAGTTTGCTAACCTTGAACGCTGACTTGATTTTTCGCACAGACTTTTCGATAGACTGACGCATATCCTTCTGACCACCCAGTAGAATAATTTGGCATGCTTGGGCACTATTCGGCATCACCAGGAGAGCAAATTTTCCTGAGGATTTGTCCAAAACTTGCTTGGACGAAGTGAAAAATAAGCAATCGGCTTCCCTGGGATTTCGGTCATTGAAAAGACACCCTCGTGGCTTCAGATTTATACTGGCCTCAAGTTGATAGCCTTGATGATCCAAGGATTTCAGGCATTCCAGCAGAAGACGATAAGAGGGGATTAGACTGGAACCACTCTTATTCCAGGGCTCCTCATTTAGTTTGTAGGAGATCTCGCTGTGGGCCCTGGAACCAAGATACATAAGATATGAGTAAGAAACTTAACAGTAAGCAGCCAGGGTAGGCAAGTATGCTCCTCGGTGCGTTAACTCAGTGTCGGGACCCCCCCCCCGTTACTTCTGTAGGGGGAATCCCAGTTTACACTAAATTCACGCTGCCATATAAACGCGTGCCTGCTTGCTGATTAGTTAATTAAACTCAAGCTGGCGGCAGGTTAATTTATTAGTAATTTTTAATAATTTATTCTAACTTTAATTATGTTAATGCAATTAAAACTGATTCCACAACTTTGTAGCATTTTCTGCTCTTTCCAATAATATAAAATCCTTAGTGGAATGAGCTGAAACCAGAATTCGAATCTAAGTGTCACTTGTAGTTTCATTTTAATTTCATACTTCAATAAAAATCACCCAGGAGAATATATTGAAACTATAATGCTGACTTATTCTTTTTGGATAATCCGGGCTGATATCCATCATCAATACATTTTTCGGCAATTTTCCACGTATTTTCCGGAAAATTAATAAACTGTAGGCGATCCTCTCGATCCAAATTTAGACAGGCAAACTGGGACGAATCCAATCCTTTAATCTTTTGAAAGAATATTCCTGAGATAACTTTGCTGCGAGAAATATCGGAGGCAGCTATAATTTTCCATCCCATGGCATACAAATCCTAAAAGCAATTTCTCAAACACATTTCTTCCTTGTATTTCAGAATAATTTTTATCCATCAGCAATTTGATTAATACCGAGTATCATTGTGGCCAAATTAATGTTACAGTAAGCTCAATGTTTTTGTGTAACATTAACCTTAACATTAACATTTTTATGTAACATTTACATTAACACCATTAATATGGTTTAAAGGCAAAGTTGCACAGGTATACATTTCGTCATTAGAACATGTAAAATATTTAAAGTACACAAATTCATATTATAAGCTAACTACAAGGACCCAGATTCCGCAAAACCTAACCAAATGAGGTGAAATTTGGTATGTGTGTCTGTGTGTTTTCGACCACGCTGAGTTCAAAAATCGCAAAAAATTTTCTATTTCGCAGAAATTCAATTTTTTTCGATTCGTAAGGGGGGAACCAAGGGGAACCGAAAAATTTTTGTTTTCAATTTTGCTGAAAAGTTGTATTTAGGGGTTTTCGGGGTCGCAGAACACGATTCAGCTTTTCGTTAGCCCAGTATAAGCTAAAGGTTTAAGCTTAAGATGTAACCTTATACTGAGCTAGCGAAAAGCTGAATCGAAAAACGGGTTGCAGATTCGTGTTCTATGGCCCACAAACTCCCTATACACAACTTTTCAGCAAAACTTGCTAACTAGCTTATACTGGGCTAATGAAAATCTGAATCGTGTTCTGCGACCCCGAAAACCCCTAAATACAACTTTTCAGCAAAATCGAAAACAAAAATTTTTCGGTTCCCCTTGGTCCCCCCCTTACGAATCAAAAAAATCTAATTTTGCGAAATCGAAAAATTTTGCGATATTTGGACTCAGCGTGGTCGAAAACATACCCATACCAAATTTTAGCTCATTTGGTCAAGTTTTGCGGAATCTCGGTCTGGGCGGTTATCCTGAAAAGATCCGGACGAAGACTCACCGTGAAAGCATGGCACAAAATTTTACGTACAAGAGTATTTTGTTGACGAGCCAGTACAACGAAAGCGTAGCAATCGCTCAGTTGCAACACTTCTGTAGCGTTACTGAAATTGCTGGTAATTTCGCCCTTCCAGTGCATCTCAAAAGCAGCGCGAATGGTTTCTCTGACTTCGGGTGAACCATGAAGAATGTAGACCTTATCTGGAGATTCAAAGAACAGACAAAAATACGGAAATCCGCTGGGAGCTTCCGGGATTGACACGGATTTTACTAATCCCGAGCCCATAAATGCTTTACTTTATATCTAAATTGTACAAAACTATAAAGAATTAAAGATTAAAGACCATACAGTGAAAGGCTGAAATCAGGATTGAAAGAATTGAAAAAAGCATCCAATAGTCGGCAATGTTTATGTTGTAAGGTGTGCACATACCGAAGTAGATGCATTTCGCTGAAACTCTTAGTTTGTAAGGTGTGCACATACCGAAGTAGATGCATTTTACAGTAAGCCTTTATTTTGTAAGTGTGCACATACCGAAGTAGATGCATTTGGAAAAGTCAAAAATCTGTAAGGTGTGCACATACCGAATAATCACCACATTATTTAACAACACAATTAGTTTGCATTATAAAATTGTTCAACTGTCAACGCGAAATAGAGTCCTCAGTTTGAACTCATATATTTTTGAGACAAAGGATTCTCATGACTAAAGTTAACTCTCCAACGAAAACAAGTTGTAAAATCAACTAGGCAACAGTCACCCGGGTTTGCTTTTTCACCATTCAACAGTAGACCTCACAGTAATCACGGATACTATGAGAGAAAAACAACCTTATCATTGTTTAGCAGAATCGTCTAAACGCTAACATCGATTGGTAGGAAACTACCTCACTGATAGGACTAAACCACCTAGCACGGCAGCACAACTTACCTAGCAACCACCGTTATAAACAGAACCTTGGCTGGAGTAACTAGAAGTATCTAGAACAAGTGGTTTATACTTAATGGCCGATAATTTTATGGCACGTCACCATAAGACTTAGAAAATGTCACGATAACTGGAACCTGTATTCGGAGATACCGAATTTATGTGTATATTTACAAAAAAATCACGTCTAAACTACCCAAAAATAAACGAAGAAACTACGCCAACGAGCCTGTTGAAAAGCTAAGAATTCCTATTGTAAAGACAAAATGACTTATGTAAACCCAAAAGAAAACAACTGGTTAGCTTTGCTAACAGCTAACACTGATATCCATTTGTCGGCCAGATTCTTTTGCGCTTTCCACCCCCCCCCCCCAGCCCTAACTTTTGATTTGTTGACCAATAACTTTGAAATTTGGTGTGGGTGCATACTGGAGGCTGATTAATTCAAAAATTTTAAAGTTTTAAATTTTTTAAAGATTTAAAATTTAAGTTTGGTAAGGGGGGACCAAAAATCTTTTGAAAAAACTTTGCTGAAAGCTTATATACAGAGGTTATCTGGGGCGCTGAACACGAATCTAAAATCCGTTTTTCGATTCAGCTTTTCGTTAGTTCAGTATATGCTGAAGTTTTAAGCTTAACATGTAAGCTTGTACTGTGTTAAAAGCTGAATCGAAAAACTGATTTCAGATTCGTGTGCTCAGCGCCTCAGAAAACCACTGTATGCAACTTCTCAGCAAATTTTTTCAAAAACTTTTTGGTTCCCCTTACCAAAGTAAAATTTTTAATTTTTTAAAATTTTTTAAAATCTTAAAATTTTTGAATTCATCAGCCTCCAGTATGCAGCCACACCAAATTTCAAAGTTATTGGTCAAAAAATCAAAAGTTAGGGCTGGGGGTGGAAAAGTGCAAAAGATCCGTCTGCCAGCTAAGAGTGAATAGTTAGTTGGGTTGGCTAAAACCCGTTTACCCATTGCTCCAAGGGATTTTTATATACATTCTTAATACTGCAATGTTGCATGCAATATATCATGTCACCTATATTATTTTACATTTACTTTTTCAGCAGGGATATATGTCGTAGTTCAGTATGTAATTCAGTCAGTTCGGAACTGAACTAGTCCAGTATGTAATTACACACTGGACTAGTTCAGTATGTAGTCAACATATTTGTAATGGAAAAGGCCAAATAAAACCTGAAAATGACCATGAAAAGCTCAGTTTGTCGTAGATTGTGGTTCTTAATGGAATTGATTTAATTTTCTAATGCACTGGTTATGAAATTCATCATTAGGGACATAGGTTCTAGTGTAGGTAGGCAGAATAAGACTAGAAGTAGCGTTACTATCACGCACATGACACGAAAATGGAATAGAACCTCAGTGGAATGTAGTCTAAGGAGGTTTCGGTAGGCTATCAGTCAGTAATGGAAAGGTCGTTACCCTTCCCGGGTCAGTAATAGGCCCTAACATGGTTTTTCTGCATGATGGAGGAGTCGTTACTCTTCCCAGGCCACGAATAAGGCCTCACATTGCCAAGAAGTCAACTAAAAAACTGATTAAAATAGCTGAAAATTATCAAGGAAAACGAATTCAAAGAAAGAAATTGTTGAATAACCAACGCTTTAACAAGAAACTTCGAGTCTAAAACGTTTTACGCAGTTAAGAGGTGCAAATATTGGAAGATGGGACAACATAAGGCCATAATTTGTCCATTAGTAGCATGGACTAATGTTAATTGGTGTTCATAGGTACTAATTAGGCATAATTTACATTAGTTAGGTGATAATTAGTGAATTTGTCAAATTTTTGGTCAAAATACAAGTTGGGTTTATCTGAAAGGCAATTCTCTGCTGATTCCAAAACTCCAAACCCGGTCACCTAACTCCCAATATTGCGAAAGTTATACGTAAAAGAAGTTTTGATTAGTTACATTTTAATTTTGTAATATTGGCCTTAAGTGACCTTACAACAATGCGTAACAGTTGTGTGTGGTTACGCCCATTCATGTTTTCATTCATTCCCTTGAGCCTCTGCTGGCTCTCTCCCAGCAGAGACTTGCCTCGCAGAGAAGGACTTAACACACACCTTAGGTGTGAAAATACGTTCGGAGGGGGCTTAACTCCCTCCCAAATAATTAGAATGAAATAAAAAGTAGGTATCTTAGGTAGTTAAGTACGTAGAGTAATAATATTTAGTTGTTAGTTGTTGGAAAATTACGTAGTTGTTAGTATGCATATTTTTTACACAACAATTGCCCTTCCATTTCTTTTCCAGTGATACATAGAGTCTTGGCGAGGAAGAGCAATTGTTGCTGGGATTAACGGGCGGCTTCCCTTGTCTACGGTCGAAAGGTCACGCCCAAAAGGAAAGAAAGGGGCTAGGAGACAAGGAAATGCCTAAAAATAATAAACATAAATTTTATTAAATGAATTCGCAAAGGTAGTACTTAATACTTGGTTTTCCATAATGGGCCCCGAGTGGCCGTCATTTAGTACTATTTCATTTTTTAATTCGTGAAAATTGATTTTTATTCAGGAAATTTCCCCTTTGGTTACCTTTACGTGGTAACCAAAAAGTCTGCAAAGTTTCCCAAAATTCAGCTTGGGAAATCCATCAAAATTAGGGTCAGTTGGAGGGTCATAATTCCTTTTCCTCATTAATCTCCCCTCCAACGGACCAGCCGCGTGGCCAGCCCGAGTTGGGCACACGCTTTAAGATAGGGAGCTTCCAGAAATTTCTGGAAGCTCCAATAAAAATCAAAGAGACTCCGCCAGAAAGGCAAACACCAGTGAGCTGTCAGACTCCTGTAAGCTCACTAGAAAATTTCAAATTTTAGTTAGTGTTCGTCTGAGACTCGGCCGAGAGCGGTCGCTTGCTTCCCCCCTATTACTAGCACGTCTTCCCGTTGTGCCAGCGTTTTGGCCGGGAATAAAAGACGTGCTCACCCCGGTTAGAACACGAGTTAGGGGCCCCTTCTGACCCACACTGGTCAGAAGGGATGAACTGAGCGCACACGACGAACACCGCACGATGAGGGCCATATGAGCGTGCTATGCTCGGCCAGAAACTACACACTAGGAACGCAAACTTAGGGGTTTTTAAAGGCCCTTTTGGCCTAAAAAATTCACCATTTGTGGCCTTCGGGCCTTGTTTAAAATTAGTTTTGTCTAACCAAGCCACGGCCTGAATGGCCTCAATTTTTACAGGGGCTTACGCCCAAATATTGTATGTGTAATTGTTCTTTTTGCGGTTTTGCTAGTGAACTGGGATTTTGAGTGGGGACCCATCCCTGAGTTGAGATAGGAGGTCCCTTGGTTACGACCTCATATTCAAAACTGAGCTAATTTAAGGATTATTTCTCCCCACAGCCGGCAATTAGGAATTGCCGGCCGTAATCGCAAAAGTAGGCGCTACCGAAGCCAGAATTGTCTTGTCTGTAATTGTGCATTGTTATTGTGATCTGTAACCTTGTGTAGATCGGCATCAAATATAGGCAGTTGGTTATCCTTAGCAGAGTGTTGGAGACAATGTAATAGTTAGGTAATAGAGACAGAGTTTGAGAAAAGGAAGAAGAAGAGGTACAACCGAACCTTGTCCCTAAACTATACATAAATTGGGTAATATTGTCCTAAATTAGGATAATATTAATAATAATCTAGAAACGGTAACTGGCAACTCTGGTACAGTAAATTGAACACTGTACTGATCTGTAATTGTATCTGTTTTTGCACAGTTTGTAACGACCCCTGATAGTAACGCGTGTTGTATTGTAAATTATTGCCATCTTGCTGAAGAGTGTACCCATCATACCTGTACTAAGCTCAATAAATAACTGGTGTGTCAGACCTAGAGTCTCAGAGTCTAACAGAGAGGCGCGATTGTCTCTGAAAGTCAGGCGCGTTAGCCAAAGGATCGGATCAGGACTACCCAAGGTAAGTTCTGGTCAAGAATCAGAAGACTCATCATCAATCCAGCGATCAAGTCAAAGCAAGTGCTGACCCCTCTTGCTGATCAGCTGGAATCCAGTGCACTAAACGAACTCACAAAGAAGACCCCTACAAAGGTTGGCTGCAGGGAATCTCTGATTTTGGAACACCACCTTTCGGAGATCCGGTGCCTAAGTCTACTTTGATAAGTGGACGTGCTGACCTTCCGTGTAATCAAGTGCAGAGCGACTTCTGACACTAGACCGGAGAGCAGAGCGATTTTTGACTCCGGATCCTAGCAGCTTCATTACATATTCAAAGCTATTACAGTTCATGTTTATGAAACCCCTCATTTTGATGTTGCAAACGTTACAGGGTTCGTATTCTGCGAAATTGTGATGACTGAAATCTGTTCTATTTCTCACCTTCTTGTTATTTTCTAATCATTTCAATTTGTTAATTTTGCACCTAACGTTTTCTTCTGGTTGTTTATAAAAAGTGTCAGCTACGAAAATGTTAGTTGGAAACTGCAGCGTTAGGCTTGCTTTGCCAAATTTCATTTACGTAACGCTAAAAAAGTTTTTCTCATGACGCAAAAAAATGCCAACCCGAAGACGGTCATATGTAAAAATCTCCTTTCCCTGACGAAGACAGATTTGGTGAATGAAGATTTCACCTCGTTACAGAACTTCGCGTAAACCTAAAGCTAGCCTGGCATTTAGTAGAATGGTTATTGTAGACGAATGTTGAAATCACAACGCATGAATCGAAAATATACAAATATACAGTTATACCTTATATGAGTTGCAAAAAACCTTTAAAAAGATTTTAATAAAAGTAGAGAGATTTTCTGACGTTATGGTAAAATTTGTAATGGAAACCTTAAAAACCTTAAAAATTAAATAAACCATTAAACCTTAGAAACCGAGTAAATTAAAGAACCACAAAACAAAACAAAGATTAATGTGGACTATATTAATAAAATTATGACAGTAAAATTGTAGACTGTTGTGGTATAGAAATAAGAAGTGCTGGAGCATTGTGCCAGATTACATATATAAGTGCATAAAACCTGTACTGACGCATAAAATAAAAAACTTGGGATAGAAAATTTTAATAATCGAGATAGAATGGTGCCGCAGGCGCAAAAATTAAAAAATGTGAGCTGCAAAAGCACCACGCGCAAAAGTGTTCAACCGTACATAGACGGGGGTCGGACAAAAAGAGAGGTGTCGGAAACCCCAACCCCCCCCCCTGGCTGCGCCCATGTGTCTGAGCACTTGTTTTTTGTTAAATTAAGTCACAGAATCAGTATTCTTAATTATTTGCTCCAAAATTACTTGTTAATGATACAAACGCAAAATAGGATCATGTACTCAAAAAATTGTTTATATTTTCGGAATCAACAGATTCCAACGAAAATTTTCGTAGCTGAAACTTTATAAGCAACCAGAAGAAAACGTTAGATGCAAAATTAACAGATTGAAATGATTAGAAAATAACAAGAAGGTGGGAAATAGAACAAATTTCAGTCATCAAAATTTCGCGGAATACAGACCCTGTAACGTTTGCAACATAAAAACGAGAGGTTTCATAAACTTGACTTACTTGACTTATTGGCCCAGACGATTTCCGTCCATGAAAGCCGCCGATCCATTGACAATCCTTCTCCAAGACGATCTGTCTTGGGCAGTCCGATACCAATCCCGTAAACCCAGCTTCTGTACATCATCCAGGGCTACATCGGACCATTGCTTCCTTGGTCTGCCTGGCCTTGCCAGAGCCCGTGGGCCATCTGGAATCCATCCAAACAGCATCCGTTTAGGGATCCTGTTGTCAGTTTGTCTAGACACATGACCCAGCCACCGTAATCTCGATTTAACTAGGCTGTCCTTGATAGATGGAATACCACACGCATCCCTCAGTGTCGCAACCGGGACATGGTCTCTGAGTGACACCCCCATAATTCGTCGCAGGCAGTTGTTTTGGAATACTTCTAGGCGCGTAGTGTCTGTTGTTCGAGGTGCCCAAGACTCGCAGCCGTAAAGGAGAACTGCCAGCACAGAAGATTTGAACAAGCTGAGCTTAACGTGTAATTGCAGGTCGTGATTATTCCAGATGTTAGAAAGTTTGCTGAAGGAGACACTTGCTAGCCTGATTCGATTAGTGATTTCATCGTTCAGCTGTCCATCTTGCGAGAAAACACAGCCCAGGTACTTAAATTCTGTAGCTGTTTCGATGTCTTCGCCGCCAACCTGGAGGACAGGGTCATCAGGTTCATCAGAAAAACAGACGGCCTTCGTTTTCGGACAGCTAATTTCTAGACCCAAGGTCCCACATACTTCAGCAAAACAACTTACAATCCGGTTGATGTCAGCTGGAGTTGTTGCAATTAAGGCAGCATCATCAGCATACAATAGGACAGTGATGGTATCCATGAAAGACTCTTCGCTCTTACGCTTCTTACCATCAGGAAAAAACCGACTACCACGTTTGAAACATATGGATGCGCCTATGTTTGCAAGGTGGAGGAGGCGTTTTACGGCGACATCGATATAACAATTAAACAGGAATGGGGCCAGGACACATCCTTGTCGAACACCAGTACGTATTCGGAACCATTCTGAGAGCTCCCCATAGATTTTTACAGCGCAGTCGGTATTGTTATGAAGGACTTGAATGAGAATTTCATAAACAAGGACTGTAATAGCTTTGAATATGTTGATTACATACTGAACTAGTCCAGTGTGTAATTACATATTGGACTAGTTCAGTTCCGAACTGAACTGAATTACTTACTGAACTACGACATATACACGTGATCGGGTTATTTGTTCCATTTATTTTATTTGCTATATTCTTCTTGTCTTGTTTTCATCTGACTCACGTAAATATCCAACTTCAATTTTCATACTTTGCCTTTGCTTAAATTCCTATAATTGTGCTAACCTTGTTCAATTCAATTCAATTTATTGAAAGCAAAGGAAAATATAAGACGGAGAGAAAAAGATTCACAAAGATAGGTAATGTCTTAAACCATACTTAAACAGTTCAATGCTGGAAGTCTCCACAACTGCAGCAGGTAAATTATTCCAAGCAGATATTATAGGGGAGCGCGAGAGCGCTCCCCTATAATATGGGTGTAAAAGGCTCAGTGCGGAATTTGGAGACCCGTTCGAGCTCCGTGCCAGCTAAATACTCAACGAAACTGGACAATTTTGGTATCGTTGGAATCTACACGACGAGTACTACAAGTCGCAAAAAAGTTTTGGTCAAAATTTCCAACTTTGAAAATTTTCGCTTCCGGGCAAGTTAGGTCCGTTTGTTTTTTCCGTGTAAGTCACGCTTGGAAAAATGCAATTTTCTGTCGGAGTGTTAGAACGATCTGGACATTTTTAGCAGGTGAAGTTTGGTTTTTCTGAACGTATATACCCCGAAAGTGAACCTTTTTGACATTTTTTCGCTGCCCGGTCCGGCCGGCCACCTGTACGGCCGGCCAAAAGTGGACTTGGCGCTAAAATATCCAAAAATGGCCAATTTTTTGTCAAAGCTACAGGACTCAGGGAAGACGCTAGAGAGACGTGGTTTGTTGCATAAGGATCTACGGAAGGGTTTATATCTCCTAACGAGGGCGATTTTTGATATCTAGCCAGGATCGTTCAGGCGGCCGGCCCAAAGTTGGTCCGGCCAAATGGCCATTTTGGAAAAATTTCTAAGTCCCAACTCCACAGAAAATAGTCAAAAATAGGCCTAAATATGCTGTTTTGGGCCATATAGTGGGACGCATATAAGGGTTATCGGGGTCGCTGAACACGATGAGCATAGTCGCAGCGCTATGCGATGCTGCTATCGTGCTGTACTGCTATGCAACAACCATAGCACGCTGTCTGTAGACTTACTGTAAACGGCTGAACATATGAAACTTGGCGAAAATCATTTCTGTAGTAAGGGGGAACTGTAGCTATGTTAGTTGGTGCACTCTCTAGCTTCCGCCGTGCTGTATGTGCTGCCCCAAACACAGCACCGTCGATAACAAGTTATTCATTCGTCACTGGTATTTGAAATTCGGCATACAGATAGTTTAGGACATGACAAACTATTATAGATACCTTTCGTATACTTATTACGATGTTAATGTGGTTGCGCTGCAGTAGAGTGCTGCTGAAGTACAGCACGGCCTATAACTAGCTACAGATGAGTTGCAATCGTCGGAAATTTTGCACACAAGTGCGGCAGAGTATTGCAAATCGCGCCGTATGAGTTTCCTTCACCGACAGTAAAGTTTGCATCTGGTTGCGCTGCAGTAGAGTCCTGCTAAAGTACAGCACGGCCTATAACTAGCTACAGGTACGTTGCAATCGTCCGAAATTTTGCACACAAGTGCGGCAGAGCATTGCAAATCGTGCCGTATGAGTTTCCTTCACCGACAGTAAAGTTTGCATCTGGTTGGGCTGCAGTAGAGTGCTGCTGAAGCACAGCACGGCCTATAACTAGCTACAGGTAAGCTGCAATCGTCCGAAATTTTGTATGCAAGTACGGAAGAGCATTGCAAATCGTGTTTTATGAGTTTCCTTCGCTGACAGTAAAGTTTGCATTTGGTTGCGCTGCAGTAGAGTGCTATATGCTATAGTGCTATAGTGCTGAGTGTCATGGCTCCTCATAAGCAGCAAAAGAAGAAGAGAAAGCATGGTACGTATATATACTGATTATAAATTTACTAATATGCTATATACAGTAACTAAAACTATTGCAGCCATGGATACTGGATGTTGGATTTCTGTCAAAATAGAGAAAAGGGAAGAACTTGGAACTTTTCAAGTTTCTTTGATCTGTACTTTTGGTTGACTATTAATGATTGGCGGAATTTTTAAAGTTTCTTTCACACAGCTTTAACGTTTTTGCTATTTACTGAGAACCTTAAAAATGAAATAGGACAAGAATAAAAATGCTCCGATGGAGCATGAAAAATGCAATATGGGTGACATTCGGTTGTAAATGGACAGAGCACTAGGTTTTAAAACGTTAATATGGAAGGGGCAGGTTGTAAATGCCAGGAGGACTAGGTTAAAAGCGCACTGATATGGACCAGCTTCGCTGAACAACCCATATTCGCGGTCACTCATGCTCCACTCCACATGACATACGAGTAAGATCTACATTCGTCAGCTTTCAAAGCAAGCGGGACGATTGTGAAATATTAAAGCTCATTCCAAATAAACAATGCAGTTCTGGTAGAAAGGTGTTCAAGGTGATTCTGCACTGTCAGCGCAGAATCTTGTATTAAGTTGATGCGAAAAGCAGTTGACATTATGTACGTGTATTATTAAGTTGTATAATAGCATTTTTATCGGAGCATTTTTATTCTTGTAACTCTATTAGAAAAGAAATGTTTCTTACAGGTCAGGTTACATAAAGGTGTTCTGAATTTATAAGCATGGCCCCTAAGCTCCCTTTGCGAGGTTGTTACTTCGAAAAACTCATCGGGATGCAAATGGGTATATCCATTAACTATTTTGTAGACCAAAACCAGGTCTTTAAAGTCGCGGCGAGATTTCAACGATTCCAGATTAAGTTCACTTAAGCGTTCTTCATAAGGTAAAACTCTGGGGAAAATAATTCTGCGTGTAAAATACCGTTGAACACTCTCAACATTATCAATGTCAGACACAAAGCAAGGGTTCCAAATTTCAGAATTAGATTCTAATATAGGACGTACGTAAGCAGTATACAGCTTAACAAGCAAAAGAACATATTTCGTTACAAAGTTATTTAAGAGCGCAGCTAATACACGATAAGCTTTTGAAACTATATAACCACAATGTTCATGAAATTTCAAATCAGGTGTCATCAACACTCCCAAATCAGAAATACAAAAAGTTTCGCTCAACTGAGCTTGGTTTAGGATATAACCGTGATGGGGATTAGAGTTTCCAATATGAAGTACCATACATTAGTGAGTTGCTAAAGTCAACTGCCATTCATCTAGCCATATAGCAATTTCATCAAGACTATGTTGTAAGTCCCTAGTCCACAGCCCTTTTTAAAGGTGAAATACAATTTTACATCATCTGCATACATCAAAATTTTTGTTCGAGTTACAATAGATGGTAAGTCATTCATATAAATTGTGAATAGGGTAGGCCCTAGGATAGAGCCTTGAGGAACCCCACTAGTTACATTCATCCAATCAGAGATGTTGAATTATATTATCCCTATCCTTGGAAGCTCCTTGCCGTTGGCGGATGGGCAGAAACCGCTGCATTGGTCTCTCCAAGTGGCGGCAACAAATGGCTTTCGACTACCTGGCATCCCTCATATGGCCCTCCCACCACCGATTCAGTGGGGCCCGGGCCTATATCCCCTGGTTTTTGGAACCCTGGTTTCTCCTGGGCGCGGGAAATCTGTCGGGTTTTTGGGAAGCGGCCGTGGTAGACCAGCTTACTGGGGCCGCCTTCTCCTGCGAGCTGGTGATATTGAAGAAAATCCAGGACCCAATTTCTGGCCATGTCCAATGTGTGGCCGGAACGCTAGACAGAACTGTGTACAGTGCACTAGGTGCTATGGATGGGTCCATCTCAAACCTTGCTCTGGTCTGTCTCGGCTTAGCGACTATCCTCCGGATTGGATCTGTATATCGTGCCTGAACTCAGCTGCGACTTCCCACCCCTCCCCACCAGGGCATCCCCCAACACTCACTGCAGGACCAGCTGGGGCCTCGCCTATTGGCCAGCGGGGGTCGCCCCCAACTCCTCACCCTCCCGTTCCACCCCGACTGAACCCTACCACCTGATGATATGGCTGCGGGTCAGCCACTGTCCAACAACAGATCTCCCCACCTGAGGGGGCTGGCGCGAAAGCGCCTAAGGATTTTACAATGGAATGCCGGCTGACTACAACGGAAACTCCCCTGGCTACACGATCACTGCATAGACGTTGCGGTTATTCAGGAATCACATCTCAGGGACTCAGACCCAGTTCCTAAGATAAGCGGATATGTTGCGGAGCTGGCAGACCGGAGACAGTCAAGGGCAACAGGACCTATAAAGGGAGGTGGTGTACTGACTCGGGTCAAAGAAGGTTTGGAATTTTCCCGGCTCAACCGAAGGCTGCTGGCCCAGGATGACCTGACAACTGATGCAGTAGCTGTCAGACTCCATCTGAGGAACAGGGATCTGGTGGTGGTCGGTCAATGTTTATGCGCCTCCTATACAGAGGCAAGCGGAAGAAACCAGGCAACAGAATTTTGATCCTTACATGCTGCCGGCTGAGGAAAACGTCAGGGTTGGGAGTCTCGGTCTCGGTCTCGCCCAAAAGCCGAGACTTGGCCAGTCTCGGTCTCGGTCTCGGTCTCGGTCTCGCTCACCCAAAAGTCTCGGTCTCGGACCGAGACCAAAATTTTGTCGAACACATCAAATTTCAGCGAAAATTTTAAATTAATGTAACGAAAATTAACTGACGAGGTGCGGAAACCGTATGTTTATGTATTAAAACCCCTAATACTGTTCCTAAGCCTCAAAAACTGGAAGAAATTAAATTTAAGCTTGTAATTGCTAGTCTCGGTCTCGGTCTCGCCCAAAAGCCGAGACTTGGCCAGTCTCGGTCTCGGTCTCGGTCTCGGTACCCTGGTCTCGGTCTCGTTCTCGGTCTCGCCCAACCCTGTGTGTGTGGAGATCTTAATGCACACTCACCAACATGGGAACCCGGCAGACCCGGGGATGACATGGGAGATCGGATCGATGAATGGTGCCTGAGCAAAGATATGGTGGTGATCAACTCCGGATCGCTGACCCGCCCTCCTGTAACGGCCCAAGAGGCGGGCACTGCTCCGGACCTGACTATATGCCACAGCTCTAAAGAAAGAAGCACTGGCTGGCAGCTTTTGGACAACACACTATCCGACCATCTACCTATCCTCATCAGCTACGACTATGGGCCGGCCTCTGCAATCAATTACCCAGTATCAGAAGCCAAATGGTGTTACCGGAAAGCTAACTGGACCCTATTTCGGCGCTGCCTAGACAAGAAGCTATCTACAATCAGCCGACCAGCTGAGGTCGGGGTCCACAAATCATACAAGGAATTTCAGTCAGCGGTGCTAGCGGCGGCCAATGAGGCAATTCCCAAAGGAAGACCTAAAAGACCAGTTCCCTGGTGGTCCGGGGAGGCTGCAGCGGCAGTCAAGAAATGTAAAGTTCTACTGGCTGAATCTAGACGGAACCCACTGAAACGGCCTGAGTGGATACAGGCTAAGAGAGATGCCATAGCTCTGATACGACGATTGAAAGCGGAAGCCTGGCAAAATTTCGCCACCGGCCTTGATGTGAAGACGGAACCATCTAAAGTCTGGTCGGTGGTTCATGCGATAGACGGGAAGAGGTCCAAGTCCACGGCAGCAGCCATCAACGATTCTGGGAAGAGCCTGACCAAGCCTAGGGCAATAGCCTCGGCTTTCATGAAAAACTACGCAAAAGTCAGCTATGCCAAGCCTTCCAGAAGACTCAGGTCACTGCGAAACGAGAACCGGGACAGATTGCGGCAAGAATGCTCCTGTGGCAACCAGTTCTCTCTGGCCTGCCAAGATTTCACACAAATGGAACTGAAACTGGCCCTCCAAAATGCTAGACTCCGGAAAAGTCCGGGGCCAGACGGCATCAGCAATGCGATGCTGAAGAATTTGTCTGTCTCTGGAGAAAAACTGCTTCTTGAAATTATCAACAAATCCTGGAGAACTGGCCAGGTGCCAACTACCTGGAGAAGAGCTGATATAATCCCCATACACAAAAGCGGAAAGCCCACATCTGAGGTACAATCGTACCGCCCCGTAAGCTTCACAAGCTGCGTCGCCAAGCTTATGGAATCGCTGGTGAAACGACGGCTTCAGTATATCCTGGAAATGGAGGGCAAACTATCTCAGCAGCAGGCCGGCTATAGACTGCTCAGGGGGACGGAGGACCAGACTGCCAGGATCATCCAGTCAGTGGCCGATGGATTCCAACAGAGGCCTATTGCAAAACGCACAGGAATGGTCCTCATAGACTTTTCCAAGGCATTCGACACGATCTCCAGGGAAGGCCTATACAGCAAACTACTGGACCTGGATCTTCCTCTCTGCGGAATCAAATGGATAAAAGCTTTTCTGACAGACAGGAAGGCAAAGGTGAAATATCAGCATAAGTCCAGCAACTGGAAAATCATTCACCAAGGTGTCCCCCAGGGGTCGGTCTTGGCCCCTCTCCTCTTCATCATCTTCATCAATGATATTCTGGACAGCCTGCCAGATGGAGTGGAAGGGAGCATTTATGCTGATGATCTGGCTATATGGTCGTCCGATTCCAACATCAAGACTGCTAAAGAAAATCTCCAACGAGCTCTGGACCGAATAGCAATCTGGGTCAGGAAATGGGGGCTGACCATAAATGTGGAGAAATGCCAGTCGTTTATATTCACGACTCACAACAAACAAGCCTCCTACCAGCCAGAACTCTACTTGGACGGCGTTAGAATCCCTTATGACCGGAACCCCAAATTCTTGGGGTTACTTTTGACTGAAAGCTCTGCTTTTCCCCACACTGAGCCAATCTGAAGAAGCGATGCAGGCCAAGAATAGCTATTCCCAGTGCCCTGGCTGGCAGGAGTTGGGGACCTGCCAAGGAAGACCTCAGGCTACTATTTATTTCCTATGTGCGCTCCCTTGTGGAGTATGCGATGGCCGCTTGGTATCCTTCCATTTCACAATCAACTGCAGATCGCCTGGAAGTAATTCAGAACCAAGCTGCCAGAAGAATTACCGGATGTCTGCCTGGCACCCCAGCCACCTATGCTCGAATTGAAGCCAACCTCCCTCCCATCTCACTTCGGGCAAAGGAACTCATCGCCATTGGGTACGAGAAATCAGTAAGGCTGCCTCCGTCGAATCCAAGGAATCGGATCAGCCTACTGGAGGTCAGGCAGCGGCTTAGCAGTCAAAATTCCTGGCGTGAAGAAGGGTTCAAGCTGTCAGATGCTGCCGGCCTGTCTGGACTGCCTAGGGAATCTCTGTGCCTTCCTCAAATCCCCCATTGGAGGATCCCTACCCTACTCACCATAAATACTGATCTCGCGGGAGCAGATGATTGTCCTGGTCGGAAGCAGGATATAGAGAAATCAGTGCTGAAAAGAATGGCTGAAGAAACCCTCTCCCAGCTGCCAGCGTTTGATATCAATCTACGGACGGGGCAGTGATGAAGTCCAGGAAGGGTGGCTCTGGTGTGTTTATCATAGACGGAGAAGGAACGATCTTGGAAAGGATAAAGGTGCCAGCTGGCGCACTGTGCTCCCTCCAGCTACCGCACTGAGCTGCTGGCTGCCAGAGAAGCTCTCAAATGGGTTAATTCCTGCTCTGGAAGGCCAAAGCGAGAAGTAGAGTCTACCCTGATTCGCTCTCCCTCCTACAAGGACTCAAGTCTGGCCCCCATGCCAGTACCAGTCCTGCCGCAGTAGCCATCTGGCAAGAACTGTGCCAGTTAAGTGACAACGGAACCCATGTAACTTTTCAGTGGATTCCAAGCCATGTTGGAATAGAGGGCAATGAAGCTGCTTACGAGCTGGCTAAATCGGCTGCAGACCTGGATCAGACACAGATGGAAATCGATTTCACTTCAGCCAAAGCCAAAATCAAAATGTTATCAAAGAAGAATGCAACCGTCTGTGGAAGGCGGAAGACACGGACAACATCTACTCCGGGAAAGGCCCTGTACACAGTTCTGCAGAAGTCAACCTCACCCGCAAAGAGCGGGTGGTCCTATCTCAGCTCCGATGCAGGGGGCACTCCTGCATACTTGCCAAACAACGACACAGTATGGGAATCGCAGACTCTCCTGCATGTCCGGACTGTGGGGCGGGAGAAGAAGATCTTGCCCACCTGCTCCTCCACTGTCCCCCGTCTCAGCTCGCAGGCGGAACCTGGGGACCAGGCCGAGGTTGGATATTTTGTCACAGGGACCCCCAGGGTGCTTGCCTTCTTGAGGGATGTGGGGCGGATCTGACGGATTTGGTCTGCTCCAACCACATTGAATTCATTCACGATGGTCCAGGAACACGAAGAAGAAGAAGAATTATATTATCTAAAATGTTATCAACGTGAAAACTGCATAAAATACTAATTATGCAATTGTCTTACACAGCTGTTGATGCCTATAAACTAAACAAAAACAATTCCAGACGTCTATTTACTTGAAATCCATACAGTACGAACACAGACACGTGCGACATAATGAATTATGACATACAAAATCTGAAATCTGTTCAGTCAATCATAAATTAGTCACGTGGTCTAAAATCCTTCAGTATACTGTTTCGACTGCAATTTCTGTAGAATCTGTTGAAGCTGACGTTTCGCCTCGCATTCTGGGAAATTCGACATATCGTAGTATTGCGGAGCGATCTTTAACAGCCTAAAACAAACAAAGCACCAAACACACCAAGCAATAAAAATGAGCTCTATCCATATCACATTGTTATAGGCCTATAGAACCATTTGAATGAGAAATGTAGAAAATCTTCAAAAACACATAGTCAATGTTTCACCAAATATATACAAAACCTATACATACTATTCTGCGAAAACAAAAATAAATATCACGTAGTACATACCAGTCCGCTTTGACATCAGTGACAGTACGAATGTAGTTTTTGGTTGTGAGTACAAACTCATTGTAGACAACCCATTCAGGTTTATGATCCAAAACGGTGGAGGGATGCAATTGGACCACCTGATTATCCTTGGCGGTCAGATAGTGTCCAGCTCTTTCCAAATGGGCCACCTGCAAAATTGAAACAACTACGTACGTACACATGTAAACAAAATTTATACATACACACGTGTCTTATATTGGACAGGTTAATGTCAAGAAAATGAAGTAAACGCGAGCTAGCAGGCGGATCCACGAAGGATACAAGCACTAATCATATAGAAATAATGAAAAACGCCTTTTTCATTATTTCTATATGATTGGACAGGTTAATGTTACATTAGCACCCAGTTTGAACGGCTACAGAAATTTATATATACACACACACACACACCCACACACACACACACACACACACACACACACACACACACACACACACACACCCATACAATATATATATATATATATATATATATATATATATATATATATATATATATATATATGTATATATTAGATGCACCGGGGCCGGGGCCGGGGCCTGGAAATTGGGGGCCCAAATCGAAAATTTTCTAAAATTTTCTTAAAAATTTAAATTTTGCAATAACTTTTGATATACGAACGTCACTATCGTTGTTTTCATTCATAGCGGCTGGAAAACAAACAGTTTGTAACACTTTTTGAACTTTCGAAAATTCAAAATTTTGGTCAAAAAATTGGGGTTTGGGGAGGTAGTTCCGAAACCTAGCCAGTTTCAACTGACCCTGGTAACCTATGGCATTGCAGTTGGCGCCATAGGGCCAAATCCTCTCCACCCCCCTCCCCCTTCCTGGTCGGTGGTTTCCTACATCAGCTACATTGTGTGCTTTTGTTTCAGGGTCATCCGCCGGCCGACTGGTTGGGTGGCTTGGGGTCCTAGGTGTGCGATTGGGTCCCCTCTGGCCCTTGGTGCACCCTTGGGGCTGGGAACTAGCGCCTCCCAGCCGACGCGCTACGCAAGCTGTGTATCTCCTATACCATACCATACCGTACTACGTTGTCCAGCTCTGTACCCAATCTCGCGGTTTCGGCTGTGCCCAAGAGATGTATGGCCGGTGGAGTATCTGGTTCTAAGCAGTCGTGAACTTTTTTGGGCTACCCTCGGCGCCCCGGGGCTCCGCCGAGATAATTCCCCTATCCGTCCCCGAGAGTGATGACGTATGGAATCTCTAAATAACTTTATTCTTCCGCTTTCCTCGGAAAGCAGTTTTGGTGGTTTTTCGGACAATGACCTGTTTTGGGATGAACAGCAGATTCGCGCCTGGTACCAATCTGATGTTAATGATTCGGACTCTGACACTAATCCCTTGTTTGACGGCTTTTCTCATGAAGAACTAGCCAGAACCCAGCACTATGTCCAAAGTATCCTCAGAACTCCTAATTACCAAGGCCTGAGAAATCGGCCTCTCCTCCATCCGGGTAAGCCCATGAAAGTGGGCGTTTGGAATGTATTGTCTGCAGCCGATCAGTTTCGCAGGGCCATACTCGCCCAGGATCTCGATGCCTATCAGATAGACCTGGCTGTCATCACTGAATCTCGCATGAAAGGTGAGGGGAAGGAGTTTCTTGGCGGTCCCAATAACTATACTATATACTACAGTGGACATACTGCCAACGCTGTGCGCGGTGTTGGCTTAGTGGTATCATCCGAGGTGGAGAAGGCACTTGTGTCATTTAGTGCAGTCAGTGACAGATTCCTCGTAGCCCGGTTCAAATCCTGGTCTGGGCATACATCAATAGTCGGATGTTATGCTCCCACAGAAGTATCCGATGACGACTCCAAGAATGATTTCTATCACCAACTCCAGGATATAATTGAAGATATCCCAAACTCGGACTTCCTCTTAGTCTTGGGGGATTTCAATGCTGAAATCGGGCGCCAGAGTACCGGTCTGGGCCGAGGCCCTTTTGGGTCTGGAACTCTAAATAACAATGGTACTAGGCTTATCTCGCTGGCCTGTGCAAATGACCTGGTGATCGGCAACAGTCTATTCAGGCATAAGTCTTCACATTTCCTTTCCTGGCGTAGTAATGCAGGAAACTCCAGGAAGCTGCTTGACTACGTACTGGTTCGACGTAGATGGAGATCAGCTCTAAACGATGTGAGAGCTGTCCGTGGAACATCACTCCCTTCAGATCATGAATTGATGGTCGCCAAGCTGAAAATCAAACTGCTAGCTGCCCCAAAAACCAAGAAACCCTCACTGTACAATGTCGACAGCCTGAAGCATCCTGAAATACTGCAGCAGTACAGAACTGAAATCAGGAATAGATTCGAAATGCTGTCGATGGTAGAATCAGATGATGAAACGGTCGACGAGAACTGGGAAAAAATGAAGGACTGCATAGCCAAGTCGGCTGATAAGGTTCTCGGAAGAAGACGCGGAAGAAGAAGAGTAGCTCAGCTGTCCACAGAATCTGCCAGGCTAGCTGCCGCCTGTCGGAACGAATCTGATCCTACTGCCAAATCTATTCTGAAGAAAGCTCTCCGGAAAAATTTGAAAAAGGACAAGGAACAGAATTGGAACAAACTGGCCAGTCGCATGGAGCAAGCAAGTGCTGTTGGTAACTCTAGATCTCTATATAACCTGCTCCGGGAAGCCACGGGGCGCAAACCGTCTCTATGTGGTGCTGTGCGAGACCGTCAGGGACAGCTTCTCCAGGACGAGAATCAGCGCCTAGAACGATGGAGGCAGTATTTTGAAGATCTCCTGAACCGTCCTGTACCAAACGGGAATCTGCCTGAAGCACATCCTCCAACACTCCAACCGACAGTCGCTGAGGATGTTCGTGCGGATCCCCCTACACTTGATGAGGTTCTGGCTGCCATCAAGAAGCTGAAACCTAACAAAGCTGCTGGGGAAGATGGACTGAGCTCGGAACTATTCATATATGCAGCTGACGACATCGCCCCTTATCTGGTGAAGCTGTTTGCAAAAATCTGGCGTCATCGGCTGTTAGCAGACAATTCAGATTTTAACAAACTAATTCTTACTTGTTCTATGATCCTCTGTTATACACGTTAAGTATCTATAGTTGCTAGTAAATGTCGAGTGGCATGCAGTTTGAGATTAGCCCTTTTTAACTGGTTATGGGCCCAGTTACGAGTGCTTGAACTATTGCATCAACTTACAGATGGCTGAGAAAGTTCAAATAGTGCCACTGAACGACTGCAACTATGCAACGTGGTCGGTTCAGTGCAGAATGAGTCTTCTTAAGGACAATTTATGGGGTTTTGTGGATGGAACCGAGGAAGAACCTGGCAATGCACGTGCACTGGCTGAGTTTCGACGGAGGAAGAACAAGGCCTTGGCAACGATTGTCCTGGCTGTGGATCCTAAACTCCTTTACCTAATTCCTGAACCTGACTGTCCCAGACGAGTATGGGAACGTTTGGCTGATCACTTCCAAAAGAAAACCTGGTCTAATAAATTGGCTCTTAAACGCAAGCTGAATGATTTGCGCCTCGTCGAAGGAAATTCAATTAACGATCACGTTAAAAGTATGACTGAAATCTTCAACCAGTTGGCGATTATTGGTGAGCCAATGCAGGAAGAAGATAAAGTTATTACTGTGTTAGCAAGTCTACCTCAGAGCTTCGAAATGCTGGTAACTGCATTAGAAGCGAGGATGGATACACTAACAATGGATTCCTTGAATGAACGGCTTTTACACGAAGAGCAAAAAAGAAGAGTCAAAGAATGTTCGTCTGCTGAAAGTGAAACTGCCATGGTTGTAAAGACAACTGCAAGAAAATCTGTGAAATGTCATTTCTGTGGAAAGCTCGGTCATATTCGCAGAGACTGTTATAGCTGGCTTGCAAAGAATAAAGAGAAGCCCAAGGCGTACTCGAGAAATTCAAATCCAAGTCGACAGCAAGAAAGACATAAAGTCGCAACTGCGAAGACAGAGTTGGATGTGGCGTCCGACAGTGACACAGAATTTGCTGCTTTTGGTGCTTTCCAGAAAGGTGTTAGGTCAAACATTGGGTCAACTTGGTTAGTTGATTCGGGGGCCTCGAACCATATGACCTATGACAGGAACCTGTTCGTCAGTTTTGATCCCTCACAAAGCAAAGAAATGGTCGCTTTAGGGGACGGCAGAAAAGTCAGGGTTCTTGGTAAAGGAACTGTAATGCTGTATCTACAGCTAAATAAAGATGTGCATGAACAATGTTTAACTGATGTTCTTTATGTTCCCAGTTTATCCACAAATTTATTCAGTGTGAATGCTGCTGCTAAAAGGGGAGCAGACAGCAGTTTTTCTGGGGACAGTTGTGTGATCAAAAACTGCAATGGCAAAGTCGTGGGAATGGGTGTTTCGCTGGGTGGACTGTACTATTTGGATGTTACTGCAGCATGTAATACTGCTAGTGTTGCAGTAACAATAGAACAGTGGCATCAGCGTTTGGGGCATCTGGGAATAGATAGCTTGCAGAGACTTAAAGGCTTTGCTGATGGATTTTCTAAGACAAAATTTGATAAACTGGAGTTTTGTAGCAGTTGTGCTGCTGGCAAAATTCACAGACTCCCTTTTCCAAAGCATCAGGGTTCCCAAGCACAAGAAATCCTTGGCCTGATTCACACTGATTTGTGTGGAAAAACTGAAACGCAATCTTTGGGTGGCTCGAACTATTTTGTCACTTTTATTGATGACAAAACGAGGTTCACAAGGGTATTTTTTCTCAAACACAAAAGCCAAGTGTTTGAAAAATTTAAAGAGTTCAAAGCTATAGCAGAAAAAGAAACTGGTTCCAGTATAAAGATCCTACGCTCTGACAATGGAGGTGAGTACATGTCGACGGAATTTCAGAAGTATCTAAAGTTCCATGGAATTCACCATCAAGTTACAACTCCTAAAACACCAGAACAGAATGGAGTCGCTGAAAGAGCTAATCGGACCCTTGTTGAAATGGCAAGAGCCATGCTTCATCAGTCTGGTCTGTCAAAGACTTTTTGGGCGGAGGCTCTTGCGACAGCCGTTTACCTGAAAAATCGCAGTCCTACTCGAATATTAAAGAACATGACACCTCTTGAAGCTTACTACGGGAAACGACCTAATCTTAGTCATCTAAGAATATTTGGGTGTGTATGTTACAGACACATACCCAAGGATGAAAGAAGAAAACTTGATTCAAAGGCTTCAGAATGTTGGTTTCTCGGATATTCTGCAAAAAGTAAAGCTTATCGTGTATATGATGTTCAAAAGAAAAAAGTTCTCGAAAGTAGAGATCTTTTGTTCAATGAAAGGAAATTTTGCCGAGATGTCAATCTACAAAGGCACATTGGCAATGAAGAATGTTCGTCAATGCACAGATCAGCAAGGCAACCCCGGGTTCCTGTTAGGTATGGTGCTGATAAAGCGTCGCACAATGCTTGTGTAGCTGCTCAAAGTTTGCCAAAGACTATAAAAGAAGCGTTGTCTGCACCAGATGCCGCAAAATGGCGAGAAGCGGCGGACAGTGAGTTTAATTCTCTAATTGAGAATGAAACCTGGGAGCTTACTCCCTTGCCGGCTGATAGAAAAGCGGTGGGTAGTAAGTGGGTTTTTACCATTAAAAGAAACGCTGACGGAACGATTGAAAGATATAAAGCAAGATTGGTGGCTCAAGGCTTCTCACAGACGTTTGGCATTGATTATGATGAGACATTCTCACCGGTAGTGAGGTTTTCCTCGATCCGAAGCTTGATTGCTTTGGCGGTGCAGGGTGGTATGAAAATTCACCAGCTAGACGTTGTCACAGCATTCCTTAACGGGACTCTTAACGAAGAAATTTTCATGAACCAACCAGAGGGTTACGAAGTGGAGAAGGACAAGAATGTGGTATGTAAGCTTAAGAAAAGCTTATATGGTCTGAAGCAGGCTCCCCGCTGTTGGAATCACACCTTCCACGATCATTTGATATCCAATGCCTTTCTTCAGAGTCCGGTTGAGTCTTGTATCTACACAAAAGAGGATGATTATGGAATAGTCCTGCTTGCCGTATATGTTGATGATATAATTATTGCCGCGAAACATGAAATTTCCATTCAAAATGTTAAGAAGCTGATATCACAAAAGTTTAAAGTTAAAGATCTTGGAGAGCTTCATTATTTTCTTGGAATCAAGGTAACTCAGTTGCCCAAAGGAAAAATTTGGATGAGTCAGGAAAGATACATTGGCAACTTGCTAGAAAAGTTCAATATGGGAGATGCTAATCCAGCTTCTATTCCGATGGATCCAGGGATGAAGCTTTGCAAATCTCAACAGGGAGACGAAAGATGTGATTTGAAGCTATACCAGTCAGCTGTGGGAGGTTTGCTCTATTTGGCTTCAGCTACAAGACCTGATATATCTGCCGCAGTCGGCATAATGGCCCGTTTTTGTTCCGATCCCAGTAGACAGCACTGGAATGCAGTAAAAAGAATTTTCATGTATTTGAAAGGTACACAACGATTTGGTTTAAAGTTTGAACGCAGTGACAAAACAGAGTTGATTGGCTATTCTGATGCCGATTGGGCGGGTGACATTCAAACTAGACATTCAACTACGGGATACGTTTATCAAATTTCCGGTGCGTCGGTTACGTGGTGCAGCAAAAAGCAGGCGACAGTAGCCTTATCAACGGAGGAGGCAGAATACGTGGCCCTATCTAGTGCTATACAAGAGGGGATTTGGATTCGTGCCCTCCTCAGAAGTATGTCGAGTCCTGTTTCCGTGTCTACAACTGTTTATGAAGATAATAAAAGTACTATTTGTATGGCATCAAACCCGACCCACCACTCCCGCACAAAGCATATTGACATCAAATTTCACTTTATCAGAGAGAAGATTGAAGATAAAACCATTTCTGTGAAATATTGCTGTTCCAAAGAAAACTTGGCAGATATTTTTACAAAGAGTCTGCCAAAAGAACAGTTTGTGTATTTGCGGAAGATGTTAAATGTTTTAGAATTGCAAAATCTGAATTGAGGGGTCGTGTTAGCAGACAATTCAGATTTTAACAAACTAATTCTTACTTGTTCTATGATCCTCTGTTATACACGTTAAGTATCTATAGTTGCTAGTAAATGTCGAGTGGCATGCAGTTTGAGATTAGCCCTTTTTAACTTAGGCACTCTCCGGTGAATTGGCAAAAAGCAATAGTGGTGCCTGTGTTCAAGAAAGGGGATAGGAAAAACTGCGAGAGCTACCGTGGTATATCTGTCCTTCCTATTGCTGGCAAAATCCTGTCTCTAGTCATTCTGGCCCGCATCTGTCGCCAACTGGACCAACTAACCAGGGAGCAGCAAGCTGGATTCAGGCAAGGCAGGAGTACGACTGAGCAAATATTTGCTCTGCGTCAAATCCTGCACCGACGTAAAACGTACCAGCAGGACACCTGGGTCGCGTTCCTAGATTTCAAAGCAGCTTTCGACAGCGTCGATCGGAATAGCCTCTGGACTCTTCTCCAAAACTGCGGTATCCCTGAAACCCTGGTTGATATCATACGTGACATGTACGATTCCTCAGTCTGTCGCGTAAGGGTGAATGGGTCCTTTACATCGGAATTCAGGGTATCCACTGGTGTCCGTCAAGGTGATATTCTGTCCCCAATCCTATTCCTACGTGCTGTAGATTGGGTGATGCAGCAAGCGGTTGGCGAGACCGATGGTGTTCTAGTGGCTGAAAACATGCAATTGGCCGACCTGGAGTACGCCGACGATGTAGCTCTGCTCTCTGAATCGGAGCTGGCCCTACAGGATCTGTCATCAAAAATTGATGGCTGGGGCCGGGTCACGGGGCTATCTCTGAATGCAGCCAAGTGTAAGATCATCCCTCCTTGTAACTCTCCACTTGGTGCAGGAAACCTGGTTCTCAACGGTGCTGCTCTGGATAGGATACCTGAGTTCACATACCTCGGCAGCGTGGTTTCGCGAGAAGGAAATATTTCATCTGAAATTGACACCAGAATAACCAAGGCTGGCTTGGTTTTCCGTCAACTGCATAAAAGCCTGTGGTCCCGGCGACAAGTATCACTGAGGACGAAGTTGCGAGTTTTTGATGCAATGGTGCTTTCCACGCTACTCTATGCTTGCGACTCTTGGACTTTAAGACAATCAGACCTACGCCGCCTAGAAGTCTTTGAGCGGTCGTGCTTGCGCACCATCTTACGGATCAAGCGACGAGACCGTATCTGTAACGACGAACTGTACCGACGCAGTATGCAAAGGACCCCAATCGCGGCTCGTATCCGAATGTCCCGGCTTCGATGGCTTGGACATCTGGCTAGAATGGACCCATCTCGGTTGGCGAGGATCCTTTTCTTTTCCCCTGTCCCTGGGCATTGGAGGAAGCCACCCGGTCGGCCGGCGCTATCCTGGAGACAGGTAGTGGAAAGGGACCTCTGGGAAACAATGGGCCCCTACAGGCATGCAGGTTCAGCCCAAGACCCAAGTCTATGTCCGGTAACCGGATGTCTAGGTCACAAAAACTGTACAGCAAGATGGGTAAGTCGTACAGTTTCGCTGATTGAATTTTTAGATTCAGCTGGTCGAAATTAGTCTATATACGAAGTTTTGCCCAATTTGGACCAAAATTGCGTGATTTATGGTCGTATCCGGTGCGAAAAAAAACCGGAAAAATCGGTGTTTCCGGTCTGGTGCTCGGAATCGCGGATAAAAAATGTTAGTTTTTGGCACAATGAATATTTGGGAGGCTACTTTCATTTTCCAGGTGGCAAAGTAATCCAATATCCGGTCGATTTCCGGTTCCGAGCTTTGAAATTTGAGATTTGATGGGCTATTATCTCAGTATCCGGTTGGTCCGGAAGTCAAATTATTTCATTAAAATGACATTTTGTCTATCCCTAACAAGCATCAACCTCAATTACTTCATATCTGCTGTAATTTTTGAATGATAGCGTTTTAAAAATGGTTCAAAAATAAGTTATATTGCGTGCGACAAAGCTAAACGTATGGGATCAAATCGCATATCCGGTTTAACAAACACAAAACAAGCAAAATCAGCATGTTTTTAAAACGCTATCATTCAAAAATTACAGCAGATATAAAGTAATTGGAGGCTGATGCTGGTTAGGGATAGACAAAATGCCATTTTAATGAAATAATTTGACTTCCGGACCAACCGGATACTGAGATAATAGCCCGTGAAATCTCAAATTTCAAAGCTCAGAACCGGAAATCGACTGGATATTCGATTACTTTGACACCGGTAAAATGAAAGTAGCCTCCCAAATATTCATTGTGCCAAAAACTAACATTTTTATCCGCGATTCCGAGCACCAGACCGGAAAAACCTATTTTCCGGTTTTTTCGCACCGGATACGACCATAAATCACGCAATTTTGGTCCAAATTGGGCAAAACTTCGTATATAGACTAAGTTCGACCCGCTGAATCTAAAAATTCAATCAGCGAAACTGTAGGACCTACCCATCTTGCTGTACAGTTTTTGTGACCTAGACATCCGGTTACCGGACATAAACCGGATGTGACCGGATTTTCGGAGCGGTGCGACCTGGGGGTGACCTAGACTCGGCGGGAAAAAACGCATGTGCGGGAAAAACCCCAAAGGAAGAAAGGACAGATAGAAATGGGTGTCTGCAATTAGAATAGTGATAATTTAGTTTTAACAGTGTATCTTTGAGAAAAGAGAGTTTAGACATGTTGCTGAGGAGCATTAGTCTATTGCCTGCATATGGTGTTTTTGGATGCTACTCGAGAAAACTGGGGTTTCTAGAGGTAACAAAGATGAAAGCATCCATTATGATGTGCTACAGACACAGTCATACAAGTTAGGTGCATTCATTCGCTGACCACTCTGCCAGACTGATACTAGTATTCGGCGGGCGTCGTCAGTGGCGTACCGACATACTAGTTGCAGCTTTAGGTTTTTAGAACCCCCGTATTAAAAATCAATTGAAATGCGTTTCTGCCCTGTGGTCCCATTCACACGTGCTACTTAGTATATATATGCATGCAAACACAAAAAAGAAAAAAAAAGGTGATACCATGTATTAGACGGGCCGAAGCCATATTAGACTGTAGGGTGTTATCCCTGGTATTAGACGTGGGCGAAGCCCAAATTAGACTGTAGCATTCGTATAGGTATTTGCGGTATTTAATTCTGAGATAAGACTGTAGGAAGTGATCCCATGTATTAGACGGGCCGAAGCCATATTAGACTGTAAGGTGTTAAACCCTGGTATTAGACGTGGTTGGGCAAAGCCCACATTAGACTGTAGGAATTAGGACAGATATAGTTACTGATTTTTGATAATATCGACGTAGTCATTTGAATTCATGTTAAATCGTTTATTAATTATTTTGTTATTATTTTTTATGTTTGAAATACAAGATTTAATTAATTTATTTGAGTATCCTCTTTCTTTCAAGCTAAGTACTAGGTCGCTAGTATGTTTCTTAAAAAAGGTTTTGTTGCTACATATGTCGGCTATCCTAGTTATTTGACTTTTTATCATATTGGTAAAGACAGATTTAGAGATATTTGTATGCGGAACTGGGAATTTAACTGTTTTAAATTGAAAGTCTAATCGCTTGTCATAAAGCTGAGTTTCAAAAGTACCGCTATCTTTATCTACTTGTATACTTAGGTCAAGAACGTTTGCGGCATATTCATTAGCATTTACTTTATTAAGTTCTAATTCCTTGGGGTACATTTTGTGTTTTTGTGTATCGAGTTGGTTGCCGTCGTTCACTGTAGTTATGTCATCAATGTATCTGAAAATGTATATAAAAAACTTGTTAATAGCAGGGTTCTCGTTGTTTACTATGTAATTAAACTCTAGTTGGTGTAACGTAACATTTGCAATGGTAGGTGCTGCGTTTGTTCCCATTGGAATTCCTATTAATTGTTTAAAAGTTTTATCGCCAAGGGTGAAGTAAGTATTATCAATGAGAAATTTTGCCAAATCAATTACATCAAATTGATTATAGGTTGTGTATTTAGGGTCTCCATTTCCCCAATATACTCTGTTATATCTTGAATGCATTTTATTAGTCATAGTGCTTTTAATAAATTCTTCTAAACATGTATTAATTGTATGATGTTCAAGTTTAGTGTATAATGTTGTAAAGTCATACGTATTTATAGTCCTTGCTTGCCTTAAATTGCTAAGATGTCGCAGAGTGTCGATTATAGACTTATTATTATCTATAATCCAATAAGGATTACATCCGTATTTATGCTTGTAGATATTGCAGATTTTTGACCTTTTCACACATAGTAACTTCAGTATTTTATCTAATAATATAGATAATTTACTTGTAGGCGCATTGCGGCTTGCGATAATAGTCCTAAACTTAATTGGACTTTTGTGGAATTTTGGAATAATGTACATAAATGGAAGTTGGGCCTGATCCTTTTTAATGTTGAATTTAGTGTGTAATACTTGCATATTGTTGATAATTTCAGAGTTATTTAAATTATCTATTAATGTGTAGGTATTGTTGTTATTAACATTGTCGACCATACCTACCTCCTTGAGAAGAGTGTAAATGTAAAATTGTTTACAAATAATAGCAAAATTCTGAGACGCTTTGTCCACCAAAGTGAATACATATTTATTACTGTATTCTTTTATTTGTTCCTTAAATATACGTGTATTTAGTTTAAACTTAGTATTGTCCGCTAGTTTGTCAAGATTTTTTGTGAAATTATTATTAACCTCTAGTGCCCATTCCCTAAGTTTTTGTGTGTCCAGTTTATATTTACGTTTTATTTTATTTATATATTTAAGCAGTGATATTCCGAAGGAATCATATATTTCTTTCTTATTAAATTTATTTAATCTATACTTTGGTCCATAACTTAAAATGAGTCGAACCGATTCATTATCAATTACGTTGAGATCACTAGTAATGATATGTTCATGAAAATTATCTTTATATTCCGAACAATGACAATCGCATGTGAATCCGTTTTCATAGTAAGATTTTATGAAGTTGTCGCAATTTAGGTTCTGAATGGTTTGCCTATAATTAAGAACATCTTGTGCTATTGTTTTATTATATTTAAAAAATATATTTGGTTTCGCAGTTGTATTAACATGTTCATCATATGGCCATTTATTAGCACTAGACTCGAAAATAGCCTTGAAATTAATGTTGTCCATAGCTTTACTGCTAAAATTAATTATAATATTGTCTTTCTTAGGTTTTGTAATGTTTTGTTTATGTTTAAGTTCTGTTCTATATTGTGCTAAGTCATGAATTAGATCATAATATATATGATTTTTGTTAGCTTCATTGTAGATGGCAATTTTAACAATATTTTTATTGTCTAACGTAGTCATAAGCCTGAAAACTTCTCTACGAGGTTTTAAGTATAAATAGCTAATGTCTTGTGGGCTCATCACTTTTGTTATTTTTTGCTTTCTGTTTGTTCGATGTTTATTCATGTTTTTATTTCTTTCTGTTTTTATGCTTAAATTAGAAAGCGTGGATAGTTTTGGATCTTCCCCATATAGTAACTCATTGAGTCCATAAGGATATTTTGTTTTTAAACTTTTAATCCAATATTTCTCACGATTTCTTCTGTGTCTAGTGTCAGTTTCTTTTTCTCCCGTTTTTGGTAGCACTTCAATTATCTGTGCAGAGAAAGATTTACAAGTGCCCATGTTGAAATGAATTGCTAGTCTTTTACAACTTGCCTTAAGGGTATTTTTGATACTATTTCGATGTTCACTAACTCTCTTGGAAAATTGTCTTCCAGTTTCTCCTACATATTGTAAACCACATTGATTACATGTAAGTAGGTAGACTACGTTATTACTTTTGCATGACGCTGGCATTGCAATACTAGGAGTTGTAATGTTATATTTAGAATCGTTATAGTGACCACAAAATGTACAATCTTCCAAATATTGTGCGCAACATTTACAATTAGGCTGATTACATTTCCTACCAGTGCAGTTAGGTAGATTAGCAACAAAGCTTTGGGAAAAATAATCGAAGGAATTATCATTGTTATAATTAGTATTGTCCTCCCTGCCGACGTCAAAGGGAGTTCCAAGGTCCAAATCCGGAAATCCACCGATGGGGCATGTATCCTCCTCCCCTGCTACGGAGCCCCTGGAGGCATTATCATTATGTTGTACTGCCATGAAGAAAAGAAACCAAAAACCACAGGATCATGTAGACAAGTCCAAGCCATAGTCAAAGGGTGGTGGTCGACAGGGAAGGAAAATGCTATGGTGAAGCACTGAATTACTACCAATTTTACTTAGCTACCTAATACAAAAATAAAATTAAATGAGAAACCGAAATCAAGTACTATTTAAATTGAACAGGAATTTTTCATTTTTGGCCTCAGAAATGTGAATTAGAAAACAAATAAACAAACTTTTTACTTTTTAAGGACATAACAACCAAGTTTAAAGATTATATTTAGACACATCTAAAATAATTAACCCCACCCCCCCCCCCCCCCCAGACCAACCCCCCCAAGGAGGGCCACAACCCTTACCATATCTAAACCACAACTTTTTACAAAACAACCATTCCCCTTCACCGGTGTTTAATCCCCCCACCTGGTGGGGTCAGAAGTTTTGATGTGCCCCTTTTGTAGGTTTCTTCCTGAAAAATGGCGAAGAGTGGCTAGAATTGGCTTATACTTTGTACCAAGCATTGCAGTGGTTAGATCAGTTATGTGCTCAGAGTACTTGCAGTAAAAATGTCCTATTTTTGAGTTTCATGTCAAAATATGTCTAATCCTGGTTGTGTCGGTTCAGACCCGTCGCTAAGAAATTGATCGGCAATATCTCTCGAAGGACAACAGATACAAAGCTAAAATTTTGTGTGCGTAATTCCACCACTAATATCAACATCCGGGAAAAGTTTAAGCCGAATCCGAGCATTTTCATTTTTTCATGATTTTTACCCCCCGGTTTTTGCACTCAAAAATTTATGAAAAAATGAAAATGCTCGGATTCGGCTTAAGGTGCTGGTATCCTTTTGTGCAGTGCTTTTGTGGTGATTTTTTGAAACGCTATAACTTTCGCAATTTTTGGAGTTGGAAAGAGCTTTATACATCGTTTTAAAGCTTATAATTTGTACATTCATGTGAGCCTAAGAAACTAGCAAAATTAGAAACAAAATAGCTAAAATTTTCTGACATACTGACATCTGACAGGCTAAACTTAGACCAAAACTTTTTGAACATAGATTTCTGAAAACTGTAGAAGCGGCGAAAATTTCTTCTTGTGCCATGATATGAAGGACATGTGTGCCGAGGGACATTTTTTTGGACTCAACAAGTCTCGATACTCCAGAAAATCCGGCAAATGTGCGGCGGCACGAAATTTCGCAAATTTGTGTTCAGTTTTCTCGCGACTGGAGACGTTTTAGCTCAAACCAAGAAAAATGTCCCTCCGCAATAGGGCGAATTTTCATCCAGCCAAAAATCAGGCAAATCCATTGGGTAGTTTTTGAGAAATCGATGTTCAAAACAAAATAATCGCAGTTTTGACAAAATGGTTTTTCGGCCAAATCTCTAGCTTAAAGGAACGAACACCAGCGAATAGGCATTGATAAAATGTGCAATTGGACGACGTATCGATTGAGTATAAATAAACGAAAATTGTCCGCACGATTTGGCAGTAATTTTGAAAAAACTGATTTCCTCGAAAATCGCCATTTTTGGACCCCAAAAATCGTTTTTGGCTTATACTGACTTAACCACTGGAAGCAGCTCAAAAGTTGTAAGAGCAAAAATGTTCATTTTGGTGCCCTCTTTCCAGCCATAACAACCAATCCGGTGTATCGACTATGTACTGAGAGAATAATGGCAAAAACTAGAAATTTCTTATCTTTGCACCTAAAAATACGGGACTGGTCCCAGAATGTTAAAGAGCACCGAAATAGTATATTTGGAAAGTTTCATCCACTTTCATAAAGAAATAAAGCCTATAGGCTCAAATTTACACAAAGCGATACCAGCACCTTAAACTTTTCTCGGATGTTGATATTAGTGGTGGAATTACGAACACAAAATTTTAGCTTCGTATCTGTTGTCCTTCGAGAGATATTGCCGATCAATTTCTTAGTGACGGGTCTGAACCGACATAAATTTTCAAAGTCAAACCAGGATTAGACATATTTTGACATGAAACTCAAAAATAGGACATTTTTACTGCAACTGCTCTTAACACATAACGCATGTAACCACTGCAATGCTTGGTACAAAGTATAAGTCAATTCTAGCCACTCTTCGCCATTTTTCAGGAAGAAACCCATAAAAAGGGCTCATCAAAACATCTGAACCCGCACCACTTCAGGCTGAAATTTAAACACATCCATTGTCACAGGGAAAGCTGGTTTTATGCACAAAGTTAGTGCTATCCTAGACTAAAATTTTGAATACCATGTTGACCCTTGAGCATACAAGTGTTCCTAATATGCCCACATGTGCACCGCCAAATTTGAAGACAAATATTAATTGACGCGTTCTGAAGAATATTTTACTTATTTTCTATTTGAAGGAACCAAACTAGTACCGGCGGGGTCAACTTTCAGGGCTCATATCTCGAGCTAGAAACCACTTCCAGAGCTCGGAATTGCGTCATTGTGCTTCCTCTGACTTCTATCTTTACATGTGAAAATGGGCAAAATCGGTTAAGGTCGAATTTGTTCGGCCACACAGTTGTAGATTTTGGTCGAACCGTACAGAAAGTGGCTCATATATATATATATATATATGTATATATGTATATATATATATATTGTATATATATATACGTAGCAACAGCATAAAGACAAATTGCTGATTTCCCTGCACTAAAAGCTCTGCTGAACCTTGAAACTTCAGGTTGAAACTAAAAGCTTGAACTGAGAAGATATTGATTTAGATATGCAAAAAGCATTTGAGAATCGGAGAACAAAAATACCAAAAGCGGTAAACTGAGTTTATCGCTAAGGTTTTTTTTACTTCACGTTTTGGGTTCTCCCCTCATCAGCCCGTCCCCTCCTGTTTTTGGACTTCTCCCCACTCACTATAATAAGGTGCTCAGAAAATGCCAAATTTGATTGATATTTAATGAACACTTCAGAAATATTCTGGCAGCGCTCGAATTGGTCCAAAATCGTCTATTTTGTTACTACAACTTATTTATTGAACATTACTAGCTTAGTTATAGCACAGTATATGCAGAAAACAGGTCATTTTACCGTATTCTTAGCGGTTTCAGACAATTTCCCCCATCCACTTCAGCTTTGCCCAGAAAACCCCCAGCATACAAATTTATATTACACAATTGAATAGTTTGCAATACTAACCTGCATAAAAAATCCGGCAACTAAAGCCTTTCGAATATTCAGGTAATAGTCTTTGCTGGTGAAATCGGTACTGCTGCGACGAAGACTAAATCGGTCCATAATTCGAGCCAGCTGCTGACGTACATTATCAGCATTCTTCAGGGATCGATAATTGATGAAGTTATCATAGCACCACTGGACATCCTCATGATCTATAATAAAATTAGGCGAAAAGTAATAATTAATGTGACTACGAAATGCGAAGAAACCAATTTAAAAGGCAAATACAGATATTAAAGATATTCAGTAAGAGAAACAAAACACTCCTCAAATAATTAGGCAAAACAATCTGAACGTCAAATAATCTAATAATCGTCTTAAGGTGCTGGTACCGCTTTGTGTAAATTTGACCCTATAGGTTTCAATTCTTTATGAAAGTGGGTGAAACTTTCCAAATACATTATTTTGGTGATCTTTAACATTCTGGGACCAGTCCCAGTCCCGCTTTTTTGGGTAAAAAGATAAGGAATTTTTGGTTTTTGCCATTATTCTCTCAGAACATAGTCGATTCAACGGATTGGTTGTTATGGCTTGAAAGAGGGGCCAGAAATGAACATTTTTGCTTTTACAACCTTTGAGCTACCTCTAGTAGCGGTCAAGTCAACATAAGCGAAGAACTATTTTCGGGGTCCAAAAATGGCAATTTTCAGAGTTACTTACTTTAAAGTAGAGATTTGACCAAAAAACACCAGTCTGGCAAAACTACAATTTTGTTTTGAACATTGATTTCTCAAACACTACTCAATGGATTCGCGTAATCTTTGGCAGGATGAAAATTCGCACTATTGCGGAAGGACATTTTTCTTGGTTTGAGGTAAAACGTCTCTAGTTGCGAGAGCAGTTGCCAAATTTCGTGTCACCCCACATTTGGCTGTTTTTCTGGAGCATTAAGACCTGTTGAGCCAAATCCAAAAAATGTCCCTCCGCCCAATTGTCCTTCATCATGACACAAAAAGAACTTTTGGTCGATTCTACAGTTATGAGAAATCGACGCTAAAAATTTTTTGGTCTATATTTAGCCTTTATGCTAGAAAATTTTTGCTAATTCAGCTAGTTTCGTACGCTCGGGTGAAATGTACTGATTATAAGCCTTAAAACGATGTACAAAGCTCTTTCCAACTCGTAAAATTGTGATAGCTATAGCGTTTCAATAAATCACCATAACAGCTCTGCACTGAAGGATACCACCACCTTAAGAAGTAGTTAACACGACGCGGAAGAACTAAAGAACTGACATACTCTGCTTGAAAGCATGATAGACATTCAGTAGTGTGAGGTGATCACCATCAATGTGGGCAAATCGCAGCTTGGCTTCGTCGGCAGGCTTTTTGGCTTCGGCAGGGCGGACGAAGCACTGGGGCACTGGAACAGGGAAACAGGGCAGGCAAGGCGCCCCAAGACGCCGCCCCCCAAGACAGTTAACCAGAAGAGACACACTCAATAACAGTCAATCAACGAACAAAGTCAACAGAAGAAGAAGAGAACACTAAAACAGCAACGCCCTGTCAGTCTTAAGTTCCGAAAACACGACTTCCATAGACACTTACACATACCAACTTACTGCAGGGAGTGAAACTAGCTTCGCTGAAAATTTCAAAAGTTCGAAAGTGACTGCTAAAAGTATGAGAACCTTTCTCACCCCACCCTAAAACTGTGAAAAGTTGACTGAGATGGACCGTACAAACGAAGCTAGTACTTAGATAATCGGTAAAGTCTCAATAATCTATCTACAATTACTCCAGTTTTAAGAAAAACTTCATTTACATGCTTCCAAACAGAAACCAGAAAATAACTAAAGATAACTCGTAAAACAGCATTACAGATTAAGGTTGAATTTTTAGCATTTAACACAAATTCTCTCCAGGTAATGGAACTTAGGACTGACAAGGCGTCGCTGTCTAACGCCGACCAGGACGTTTTGTCAAAATAAAATTAAGCTATAGAAACTGCAAATCTATCAAAATTCAACATGAAAGTTCCACTAACAGGAAACTAAAAATACGTACGTACTTTAACAAGAGCATTCTACCTAATTGTAAGCTGCAAACAAGAGAAAAACTGGCTATCACATAAGATCCTACAATATACCTGGCTACCCTATACCTACCTGACAACATGGCTGTAATGGAGAGGATTTCATTGGAACAATTGTAGTCACAAGAAGCAATCAGCATTTTAGCCAGCTGAGGATCCAAAGGGAACTCAGCCATAATACTTCCCAGCTGGGTCAGCTCCCCATCATCATCCAACGCTGCCAGATAGTTCAGAAGTTCCAAGGCTCGCATCAACGTTTCAGGGGCTGAAATCAAGAAGGTAATAGAAGTATATAAACGAATTGGTTACAGCGACAGCACATACAGCACACCTCCACGGTCAATATGGTCTGGTTCAGCTAATAGCAATATATTAGTGTAAGAGAAATAATTAGCCTTTGACTATAAATGGTTCACGGTTCCTCTGCTCCTAGGGACTTAGTCCCAAGTCTATGTACATTGCTTGAGGGTACATAACATAGTAGTAATTAGCTAACATAGGAAAACATATATAATTATGTAATTTAAGTTCTCTTAATTTAAACTACAACACTAACCTGGAGGATCCATAAAATCAAAATGAACCAAATCATCGATTCCTAGCTTCTTCAGGTTCAGGACGACCGAACCAAGATTGGATCGCAAGATTTCCGGATAGGTCTGATCCTGCATTTCAGATTTGTAGGCCTTTTCCGTGTACAGGCGGAAAGTTTTGCCAGGCCTAGTACGACCGGCTCGACCAGCCCTTTGCATGGCTGAGGCCTTACTAATCGGACAGACAAGCAAAGACTCCACACGAATTCTAGGATTATATACCTAGAATTAAAGGAATATCAGGAATGCACGCATAATGTAAGTAACTAATTATAGTTATAAAATCGTCGTTTCCATTCGTAATTCGCTAATTCGTTCCCATTCGTAGAATGTTTCAAGTTAAAACAGCGGCTAATTTTAGGTGAAAATTTACTTTATGCGTCTCGTTTTACTCTGAACAACACCCACTTCAACATTAATATTCAAGTTGTTTACGACAAAAGCACAGCGCTCACCTTCTGCTTCGAAAATCCAGGATCAATTACGAATACAACACCATCTATAGTCAAGGATGTCTCAGCAATGTTAGTGGATACTACACATTTCCTGCCTAAGATAACAGAAATTATAAAGGTTTGACAGCCACAGAAAAATGTATCTGAAAAGACGACTCTGGGTAACATTGTCAGAAATTTCAGTCTATTGATTAACTATGAACTAGTGAATGTTTTATGCATCTTGTTTCTGAAACAAGATGCATAAAAACGGTCACAAAAAAGATAGACACAGTAAGCCAACAGCTAGGGATGGGCGCGGTAGCAAATATTCGTTACCGCATACCGCGCTTTTTTGGTGCGGTTACCCGCGGTTTTTACCGCTTATTTTTGGCGGTAACCGCGGTTAAAACAAAACGTGGTTACCGCAGTCAAAGTAATTAATTCGTCCTAAAAACTTGTATCTTCCACATTTTTCAGTTTACTGCTTTTAAAATAAAAACATATCAGCGGCTGCAGTAGTTGGATCACCGTTTTGCTATTACTTGCTCGCAGTTTTATTTTATTTCCTAATGGAATGGAACAAAATTACATATGAGCTGGGAAATTATCAGAAATTTTGGTTGAATTTAAGAGGGGTTTATTTCTTGCTGAACTAGAAGTAAAATCCGTCATGATTAATTCCGTTTAATGTTTTCTGTCTGCGCATGTGGCAAATTCTGGTTACCGAGAAATCATTCGTAGAGGTTCACCGATCCATTTTTAGGATCAAACTGCGATATAATTTATGAAGGCCTTTTTACAGAAGACCTGACTTGACCGGTGAACTACCGTATTATGCCAAACAGTGGGCCAACCCTACCGTGGGCGTTTTTTTTCGGGAGGGGGTGAACGCTTTTTTGAATTTTTTAGTGCTCGCAATCATGTGCATTAAAACCACAAGTTTGTGAAGAAAGTAGCGACTGGTTAAGCTATTTCAAAGCTGTACATGCGTTGATTATGCTCTTTGGATAGACCCGCGGGGGAAGCTGACACTTGCCAGGCAGCTTGGTCCACGCAAAAACTTACCAAATTTATCAAAAATTAAAAATACAGTAATTATAAGCGGATTTTCAAAACATCGCCCATGGGCGTTTTTTAGATTTTAAAAAATCCTAAATTGGCTATTCCTGAAAAACGCCCATGGGCCACTCACATATACTTATATAAAGTCTGCCACAGAAGCAAAGCAGCAAGAGGTGCCAGAACTTTGCAAAAAATTCCGGACAAATATAAAATATTTCGACTACGTTTGCATTGTTGAGAAAATCGTATAGAAAATAAGGTAAATTTGCATTTTTAAAGCGAAAAACCTAATAAAAATAGCGGTTTTCCCGCGGTTATCAGAATAGGAGGTAACCGCAATAACCGCGCGGTTTTTGCTTCCTTACCGCATACCGCAGGTCTGCGGTTACCGCCGCGGTAACCGCGGTAAAACCGCACCGCTGTCCATCCCTAGCAACAGCTGCAACCTTTGCGAAATTTTGCGTCTTGCAACCCAAATGCAACACTGCTAGAAATTAGAAAATCAGCTAAAACACTGTTCGCTATATTGTCAACTTTAATAACAGTTTTGCCATAACATATTTTGCTAATTTTGTAGCTAGTAGGCATACATCATACCTATGGCGCCATTAGGCTTCTTTGGAGGAGGCGCTTCAAATATTCGTTGCTGAAGATTAGGCGGAAGAGTCGAGTAGAGTGGAATGCAACGAAGCTCTCCAATATCAGGGCCCAGATTATCAATCTCCCGTTTGATTCGCTTGCAGGCTTCCTCAATTTCCTGCAATCAAAAAAACCATGACAATTACCAGGAAATCCAACAAACAAAGTCAAAAAATATATAATTATTAAACTACAAAAAATGCAAATTCGCTCACAGTTATCCCCTCCAATAACACTAGAAATTTTAAACAAAAAAAGCACCAACTTCCTGGCCAGTCAAGAACAGTAGAATGTCTCCTTCCACTTCCTCACACATATGAATCTGTACAACGGTACGAATAGCCGCCTCTAAATAGTCACGCTCAGGCTCAGGTGTATAGAAGATTTCTACAGGAAATGTGCGGCCAGGCACGCTCATCAATGGACAATTGTCAAAATAAGCCTGAAAGAGGAAAAGTAGTAGAAAATAGAAAAAGTGGACTACAACAAATAGAGTTTTCATGGTAGCTATGTAACAAAACCGCCTGATATAATTAGAATTAGCATAGACATCAGTGAACGCAATCTGCTAAAACAACGAACAGTCAGTTGTCTAAACAAGTAGTCGGTTAACTTCAACAAGCTGGTTTCTAAAAAAACACTAATTGTTCAGATGGGACCTGGCCTTTGAGAACCCATGTCAAGGGCATCAATTTTGATTTCTTTATTTTACACTGGTTCAAGGTTCAATACATTGATGACAGTGGGCATGGCCATTGGCGAAACAGAGTTGGCAAAAAGGAAGTGTCGTGGATTCCAATAGAGGACCTTTCATTAACATAAGCGGCAATCGCCGTCACTTCGCGTTAGAGGCCTGCATTAGGCCCGCGGCCCGGCCCGGCCCGCGGGCCGGGCCGGGCGGGCCGACGACCAAAGTTCACGGGCCGGGCCGGGCCGCGGGCCGACAGTCCGGCCCGCCATCAGTTTTAGAAAGATTTAACTGTAAAATAGTAATTCATATTTTAGCTTAAAATGTTTTGTGTTTCCGTAATATGTTTCGTTCAAACTAACACTGATTTCCCGCAGTAACGTTAGCATTTTATTTTCATAAATAATACATGTATTTATCGTCACATCATTAATGTCAAATCCTCAAATTCGCCTAAGTAATGTTAGCGTTTACAATATTAGAATATGAAACTTTGGAATAGGGCAATATATATATATATGGTATTAGTAACAGTGTAAGTATTTTATTTTGGCTTTGGTTAAGAAAACGATGAATTTACTTAGAAAAACGCAGTTTTAAAAAATCAAAGTTTTTAGTCTGTGGAGCAAAGATTTACTACTTTTTTAGAAATGAAAGTTTACTCCTTCTGCACAATTGTATCTTTCTAAAGTCCTCTACTTCTAATTAGTTTAATACTCAACTAATTCTTATAAAATGCGCAATTCACAAAATTTCATCTGGTTTAATAAAAGTACAATAGTTAAATGTTGCCACTGTAACCTTTTAGGCAATTTTCAGTTTTTTGTT
>JASAND010022461.1:0-10220 GCA_030248195.1 Trissonchulus latispiculum | reverse complement strand
GTTTTCTGCAGGTCTGATGATGTGCGGAAGGGAGGGGGGGGGGGGGTAGCGGCGCCGCGTGGGGACACAGAGACTTCAATAGCAAGCTCTTATATATATGCGAATATGTGAACGCAAATGAGTGTTGAACGCAATTTTCTAAATGGCTGATGATGTGCGGAAGGGGGGGGGGGTAGCGGCGCCGCGTGGGGACACAGAGATTTAAATAGCAGGCTCTCATATGCGAATATGTGAACGCAAATGAGTGTTTAACGCAATTTTATGAATGGTTGACGATGTGCGGAGGGGGGGGGGGGGGTAGCGGTGCCGCGTGGGGACACAGAGACTTAAATAGCAAGCTCTTATATATATGCGAATATGTGAACGCAAATGAGTGTTGAACGCAATTTTCTAAATGGCTGATGATGTGCGGAAGGGGGGGGGGTAGCGGCGCCGCGTGGGGACACAGAGATTTAAATAGCAGGCTCTTATATATATGCGAATATGTGAACGCAAATGAGTGTTTAATGCAGTTCTCTGATCGGTTGCCGATATTTGGGGGGGGGGGCAGCGGCACGCGTGTGGACACAGAGATTTAAATAACAGGCTCTTATATGCGAATATGTGAACGCAAATGAGTGTTTAACGCAATTTTATGAATGGCTGACGATGTGCGGGGGGGGGGGGGTAGCGGCACGCGTGGGGACACAGAGATTTAAATAGCAGGCTCTTATATGCGAATATGAGAACGCAAATGAGTGTTTAACGCAATTTTATGAATGGCTGATGATGTGCGGTAGGCCACTTTTGAAAAAATCGATTTTTGGACCGGTCCGGACCCTGGCCAGGGCGCCACAGGCAACAGGGAACACTTTGGAGTGGTCCTCCAATGAGAAAAAATGTTCCCCTCACCAAGGGCTTTCATTTGATATCAAACTTGGAAAACTTTCAAAATTCTATTTTTGACCGGTCCGGACCCTGGCCAGGAAGCCACAGGCCGCTGGAACCACTTTGGAGGGGTCCTCCAATGAGAAAAAATGTTCGCATCACCAAGGGTTTTCATTGGATACCAAAGTCGAAAATTTTTTAAAAAATCGATTTTTGACCATTCCGGACCCTGGTCAGGGCGCCACAGGCCGCTGGGACCACTTTCGAGGGGTCCTCCAATGAGAAAAAATGTTCCCCTCACCAATGGCTTTCATTTGATACCAAACTTGGAAAACTTTCAAAAATTCTATTTTTGACCGGTCCGGACCCTGGCCAAAGCGCCACAGGCCGCTGGGAACACTTTGGAGGGGTCCTCCAATGAGAAAAAAAGTTCGCCTCACCAAGGACTTTCATTTGATACCAAAGTCGGAAATTTTTAAAAAAATCGATTTTTGACCAGTCCGGACCCTGGTCAGGGCGCCTCAGGCCGCTGGGGCCACTTTGGAGGGGTCCTCGAATGACAAAAAATGTTCGCCTCACCAAGGGCTTTCATTTGATACCAAAGTTGGAAATTTTTTAAAAAATCAATTTTTGACCAGACGGGACCCTGGTCAGGGCGCCACAGGCAGCAGTGAACACTTTGGAGGGGTCCTCCAATGAGAAAAAATGTTCCCCTCACCAATGGCTTTCATTTGATACCAAACTTGGTAAACTTTCAAAAATTCTATTTTTGACCGGTCCGGACCCTGGCCAGGGCGCCACAGGCCGCTGGGGCCACTTTGGAGGGGTCCTCCAATGACAAAAAATGTTCGCCTCACCAAGGGCTTTCATTTGATACCAAACATGGCCACTTTTGGAAAAATCGATTTTTGACCATTTTGGACCGGTCCGGACCCTGGTCAGGGCGCCACAGGCCACTGGGGCCACTTTGGAGGGGTCCTCCAATGACAAAAAATGTTCGCCTCACCAAGGGCTTTCATTTGATGCCAAACTTGGCCACTTTTGGAAAAATCGATTTTTGGCCATTTTGGGCATGGTCCACGGTCCGGACCCCTGGCCAGGGCGCGACAGGGGTCCGGGCGAAACCTACTATAGCCTATGCTGTAGTGCCCCCGCACCCCACCCCAAATCCCAAATAAGAGAGACCTGCTCACTGTAGATATTTCTGTAGAAGAGGTTAAAGTTGGAGTTGCGACACGGTAGGGCCCACCACCATCAGGGTGCCCCCCAGCCCCACGGATAGGTGATAGAGCAAAACTAATGGGCCATTTAGATTCACCATATAGGGGTTCCTATTCGAATACGAAACCTCAGCCCAACAGCTCTTATGTATAGGACTGCCTACTCCGTAGGCCCAGACCCCCCCTTTTACACGGTAACTAGTGACCACTGGCCAGGGCGCCACAGACCACCGAACAGCACCATCTCGTTTCCCGGAGATCTTCACCTTGGGGCGATGCTATAACCCCAATATGAGAACCTGGCTTTGAGCCTAGCTCTCTGTAGACTGGACATAAAATTTTCGGACTTAGTTTTTTTCCGGGGGGGGGGGTCAAAAATCGAAAAATCCCAAGACTACACAGACCTATGGGGGGGGGGTCATACGGCGAAAAGAAAAATTCGCCCAGAATTGCGGCACTTTCTATCCACAAAAATAGCAAAACCTTATAGAAATTTTTTGTCCTCCGACCTCTAGGGGTGGGGGGGGGGGGGGAAATGGAGAGAACTGTGTAGCGGCCAAAGCACCTAATTTGCATATCTCGAGATTGGCTCGACCGATTCGGCTCAAATTTTCACAGCATGTACCCCTGCCCATAGGCACTTCACATAGCGAGTTTGAGCCCGATCGGTCCACTCCTCCGTGAGTTATTAAAAAACAGATTCCAATAAGCCGCAAACTACCTTAATTTCCCTATTCTAGGTAGTGCGCTAACGCGCACTACCTGATTTCATTTTGGACCACCTGACCCCTTACCGACCTGACCCCTCAGACGGTCAAGTGGGGCCAGCCCAGCAAAATGGGTGCGTTGAAAAGCAAAACGGACACCGGAAATGAGCTGGGCGCACCAGAAAACCCCTATAGAGAAAGCTTTGAGAGGCCAAGTAGAGCCTAGTATGGACCTCCAGGAAACGGTTGCCGACATGACCCTCCAGACGGCAAAGTGGAACCAGCCCGGCAAGATGGATGAGTCGGACGGCAAAACGGACACCCTAATTTCCCTATTCTAGGTAGTGCGCTAACGCGCACTACCTGATTTCATTTTGGACCACCTGACCCCTTACCGACCTGACCCCTCAGACGGTCAAGTGGGGCCAGCCCAGCAAAATGGGTGCGTTGAAAAGCAAAACGGACACCGGAAATGAGCTGGGCGCACCAAAAAACCCCTATAGGCAAAGTTATGAGAGGCCAAGTAGAGCCTAGTATGGACCTCCAGGAAACGGTTGCCGACATGACCCTCCAGACGGCAAAGTGGAACCAGCCCAGCAACTTGGGTCAGTCGGGCAGAAAAACTGATAGCGGGAATCGATTCTCCGTCCGCAGAAACCTTTGTATGCAAGATTTGAGGCTTCCAGGTCGCAAAATAAGCGAAAAAACTAAGTTCAAAGTTGGACCCAAAATTGACCAACTTTGGCAGGCCAGTACCCAAAAATTACGCTCAGGACCGGAAAATCATATAGCAATTGAACGACCCTGATATGTGTCCTATTCAGCCATATAGGCAGTATTGCCCCATATATAGCCCAGTCTGACTTATTACGGCGCCTTTGAAGCATACTTTTTGGCCATTTTAACGTTTTGGCCGACTTTGGCCCCCCGCCAAAAATTTTTTCCGGCTCTGGGAGGCATAAAAACTAGCCTATCGGCTTATTTTTGTTGCGTACTCCAAGAATATATATGGTTTTCATAGGCAAAAATTTTTCTATCTGTTGTTATTAAAGCTACAAAACCCCCTTACCAGACGTCAAAGCGGAGAACCGGAAAAAAATAAAAACATCACTCTCGTAAGCGATTTTTGGCGCAACTTTTTAACGGAAAGTGGTACGGGGATGAAACTTCAGGAACATACTAAACTCGACACGTACAATTTTTTGCGCACATAATCTGCGCAGGAATCTGCGCAGGTTCTGCGCAGCCTTGTTTTACACGGTCATTCGACCATTTTCACTCATATTATAGGGGTCGCTACCGCGACCCCTATGATAAACATCGAATCATGAAGTAATTTTTACATTAGACCAGGGTATTTTTTACAGGGGGGGGGCGGGCCCCCCCCGAAATTGACCTCCCCCCCCCCCGAAAATGCCTTCCCCCCCTCCCGGGATTTTTGCTTCCCCCCCCCCCGGGATTTTTTGGAGGCCCAAATTTTTGCCAAAAATAGGCCAATTTTCAAAAATTTTCCGGCTTCGCCGGAGATTTTTTCGTAAAAATAGCTATTTTTAGCTTGAATCCTGCCATTTTTGAGAACTTTTTGCGTTTCACCATGCAAAATACGCCAAAAAATACCATTTTCTGGCTCATTTTTGCAAAAAATTCTTCCCCCCCCCCAAATTTTCTCCCCCCCCCCCGGGCCCGGGGGGGCCCCCCCCGGGAAGCCCCCCCCGGAAAAAATCCCTAAAAAATACCCTGTTAGACTGTGGTTTTAAACTGTAAAACTTGATTGTCCAGGTGTTTCTAAGTTCAAAAGAAGGCTAATATTCAGTCAAAAAGTCCATAAAACTATTAAAAACTTGTATTTCTCGCAATAACAAGTCCATTAAGCCAAAAATTTGGGACTTTTTGAAAATTTTTGCAAAATTTACCCTAAAAATACCCTATATATATTTTTTTGGCCAATTTTCGCGCCTTCGGCGCGACAACCCCCCCCCCCCCAGTTGGGGGGGGACGTCCCCCCCAAAAAATTTTTGGGGGGGTTGAAAAAATGCTTGGGGGCTACCCCCCCCACCCACTGGCGGATCCAGGATTTCGTGATGGGGGGGGCGGTCAAATTTTTTTCGTCGGGGGGTCTGGGCGGCGGAGCCCCCCAGAAGTTGAAGAAATTTTTTGTTTTTGCAATAAAATCGGTCTTCGGATCTTTAATTCTTTTCATTCTGGAGAACTGAGAAAATTTTTTAAAATTCTTGACATTTTTAGGCAAAAATGGAGATTTTCTGCGAAAAATCGGATGCATATTAAGCTTTATCTTCATAAATGCACTAAATATGCGGTTAAAAGCAGAAAATTCGCGCCGGAGGCGCGAAATTTTTTGGTTTTTTGCCCGTTTTCCTCTTTCTCTCCCTAATTTTTCCTACCTTCGAATCGCGACGGGGGGGGGGTGGGCGGCCGCCCCCCCCCCAGGATCCGCCCCTGCCCCCACCTTACACCTATGGTATGCCCCCCACCCCCTTTTTTCGCCAAACGCCCTCACTACTTTTTTCTGAACCCCACCCCCACTTTTTTCGCCAGCCACACCTATGGTATGGCCGCCACTGGTGGGGTCAGCCGATTTTGGGTGGGGTGGGGTCCGGAAAAGTGGAATCTGGGTGGGGGGGGGAGTAAAAAATTTTTCTTCAAGATTTCAAAAAAATTTGCGAATTTTCTTAAAAGGACGGTATTCACAATCAAAAATTAGCAATAGTTGAACCGATTTGGCCATTTTTTCGGAAACTGAAATTTTTGCTAAAATTTTCGAATTTATCCTAATTTTGAGCGAAAATTTCGAAAAATTTGGGGGTGGGGTCTGGCAAATTGGGTAGGTGTGGTCTGGGATTTGGCCATTTGGGGGTGGGTCTGCCTCCTAAATTTCGATGGTGGGGGTCGGGACTTTTCTATTTGGGGGGGGTTTCCTTCCCCCCCCCCCCCGGTACCCATAGGGGTAACGGGGATTTGGGTGGGGGTCCCCCTCCACCGAAATTTAGGGGGTAGCCCCCTTTTTAGACCCCCCAAACCTCCCCCAAAAAAATTTTTAAATTTTTATGCCAAAAATAGCATTTTCAGCCATTGCTAATGCCGAAAACATGAAAGCATTAAGTAATTTTGGTAGTGTTTTTAAACTCGAAAACTTGATTGCCAACATGTTTCTGAGTTCAGAATAAGGTCAATATTGAGTTTAGAAGTCCGTAAAAACCGTTATAAACGTGTATATATTTCTCCCGATAATGAACACGTTAAGCCAAAAATTTGGACTTTTTTTAAAAAATATGCAAAATTTACCCTAAAAGGCTTAAATTTTGGCCAATTTTCGAGCCTTCGGCGCGACTACCCCCCCCCCCGCAGAGCCCCCCTTACCCCAAAGCCCCCCCCCAGTGGCGGATCCAGGATTTTGAAAAGGGGGGGCCCGCTGAAAAATTTTTCTGGGGGGGGTAACCAATTTTTTCCGGGGGGGGGGTGGTAAAAAATTTGCTTTTTCCGGGAACAAAATATTTTTACAAGAAAAATAATACGGTGCATGGAAAGATTAGTTCACTTGCCAATTGGAAAACGGCTATCCCGTGAGTGAAGCAAATCATGGAGAATTGACACAACAAGCACACGGGGGTCTGGGGGGCAGAGCCCCCCATAAGTTGAAGAATTTTTTGAAATTGGAAAAAAATCCGTCATGCAAATTGCAAACTTTTCAAAGGATTAAATAAATAAAATGGAGATGTATATACATGTATATTTAGTAACTTACCAAGTGAAAAACTTGCAGTAAAATAGTATATATATAAGTATATACAAGCAATGGTGGCAATAAAGAGGCAAGCTACAAGGGCAACAAAGATAATGTGCGAAACGGGGGGTCTGGGGGGGCGGAGCCCCCCAGAAGTTGAAGAATTTTTTGAAATCGTGGAAAATTCAGCAATTCAAATGTTTAAAAAGATTAGTTAAGATGAGATGGGTTATTGAGTTGTATAATCGATCAGTGGAAAACCAAAACGGGAATTGGGTGCTTTTCAGAATTTTTCACTTCCACGATTTATTCTAGAATACTTTCTGAAGCACCTAGGATATAGCCATGGGGGGAAAAAAAACCCACATTTTCGGATTTTGGCTGGAACTTTTTTATTATACGGGGTATCTGAGAACTTTATATACCATCGTACTTGGCGTACTTAGAACTTTCTTTTAAGCCTATTTGCACTTCTCTAGGTTGTACCGTTAGAGCGGTATAATGCAAAAAGTAGCGGGGGAAAAAAAACCCAATGGGGGGAAAAAAACCCAAATGGGGGGAAAATAAACCCACCCCTCACAGGTCTTAAAAATTGTTCTATCGCAATTCTGACACTTCCAGTGTAAAATTCAACCCTTTTTTAGTTAGTATGAACCAAAAAACCCGATCTAAGTAGCTTTTTTTGAGATCTCATGTGCCGTTGAAAATGCTGCATCAACTGGCCAGGTTTCATAAAGTTTAACACATAAACATAGGACAATTTTTGAAAAATGCTAAAAATGATGTAATTTGATAAAACTTATTATTCTATCGTGTAGAGAATGGTTTTTTACGTAGAATTGGCTGTTAAAATCCACAATTGTACCTGTATTGGGTCCTCCAGCAGCGAAATGGCACTTTTAAGGTTTTTAGCCCCTAGCTAGCCAGGTAAGCAAAATTGTCCGAATCTGACCGCATAGGATGACGCAGCGTGCTCGATAGTACCGTGCTATAGTCTCTAATTGTTTCCGTGTTGAGTTGTTAAAAAAATTTTCAAAAAAATTTGGGTGGGTTTTTTTTCCCCCCAAAGTGGGTTTTTTTTCCCCGCCACGTTTGGCAAAGTGCCAGACTAACGGTACAGCGGATCGGTCTAATTTTGGCTGTGTGCAAAGAGGAAGAGTTGCCATCATTGCAGATATTTGCAAAACTTTTCTAACCCAACCCAGTCAAAAGTTACATCGGTCCAAACTTTTGGTAAATTTTTGGATGGTTGAACCAAAAAGTAGTTGTCATTTTCAAAATGTCATAAAATAAGCAGGAGTGAACCAAATGACTTGATCTTTGCGTACATAGGTTAGAAAGAGTCGCGCTTCCTGCTGCTATGTTTTGGAGCTCATATCTCCAACCCATGACCCAGGAGGCGGGTGGTTTTTTTTTCCCCCCAAAAATGGGGTGGGTTTTTTTTCACCCCATGGCTATACCTTAGCATTATATACACCAGCCCCCCCCACTAGTGGGGGGGGAACCCAAAAGTGGGGGGGGAATCCAAAGTGGTCTAAAATCGCTAAAAATGCAGTAAAATAGCCTGCTTTCTACATATACTGCTATAACTATGCTAAAAAGTGCTCAAAAATCGAGTTTGAGTACCAAAATAGACGATTTGTGAGAAAAAATTCCGGCGAAGCCGGAAAATTTTTGAAAATTTTGACCAAAAATCCTTAAAATTTGGCATTTTCTGGGCACCTTATGGTGAGTGGGGGGGGGGAAGCCCGAAAAAGTGGGGGTGGGGCCGAGTGGGGGGGAAGGGGTCGAGTGGAGGGGGGAACCCAAAAAGTGGGGCCCCCCCCCCCCCGCCCCACTAAAAAAAGCCCAGTGTTAGGGGGGGGGTATTCCACCACCAAAAGGACAACCAAAGGTGGGGAGGATAAGTAAAAATTCTGGGGGTATTGTATAAAGGGGGCTGAATGCTGAAAGTGAAATTTAAGATTTCTCGTTTCCCAATACAAGCAAGCCAAATTTTAGGGATTAGGTCTCCATCAAAAAAATCCTGACGCCGCTACTACAGGTTTGTAACGGAGATTAGAGGTGCAGTAGTGGCGGCGCCAGAGACCGTCCCTTTGGGGTGTTGGGCCCGTTTGCTTAGTGTTTTAAGAATTTTTTAAAAAAATTGGCAAATTATTGTTGAAAATCTAAAATTTTTGCTAAAATTTGAGAAATTTTTCGGAAAATGCAGGTAAAGTTTGCTAAAATTTTGGATTTCCCAAAAAAGATCACCAGATTTTTGGGTCGGGCCCCCGCCCCCTTCAAAAAATTCTGGCGCCGCTACTGTTGGGGACGGGGTGGGGAAATTTGATATTCTATGAAAAAATCTGTAATTTTTGCTAGAAATCTGTTAAAAATTGTTAAAAATGGGAGTTTTGACGAAATTACTGTAAAAATTATCCCAAAATGTTGAGTTTCCCAAAAAAGCACGCCTGATGTTGTGGTCCCCCGTCAAAAAATGCTGTCGCCGTTCGTTACTGGTCATGGCAATTGGAAATGCATAGGTTAAGGGTTTCACCCATAGGTGTAACCATAGAGGTGTGTTAGGGGGGGGGTGGTCCCCCCAAAATGACAAATTTTGGCGACCCCCCCAGATTTTTGTTACCCCCCCCCCCCGATTTTTGGCCAAAAAGCGGCCAAAAATGGCATAAAATCGAAAATTTAGGGGGGGGGGTCCCCCCACCCTCCGTCGGAACCCCCCCCCCCCCAGATTTTTTGCCCAGCCACACCTATGGGTGTAACGGGGATTTGGGTTGGGGGGCGCCCCCTCCACGGGAATGTTGGGGGGGGGGCCTTTTTAGACCCCCACCAAATCCCCCCCACGACGACCCCCCCCCAAATCTCCCCCCAAAAAATTTTCTATTTTTATATCAAAAATCGCATTTTCAGCCATTGCTAATGCCAAAAAACGTTCAACTATGAAGTAATTTTGACATTAGACAAGGGTTTTAAACTCGAAAACTTGATTGGCAAGTGGCAACTGGCAACATGTTTTTAAGTCTAAAATAAGGTCAATATTAAGCCAGAAAGTCCATAAAACCGTTAAAAACCTGTATTTCTCGCAATAATAAACACTTTAAACCAAAAATTTGGACTTTTTTGAAAAATTTGCAGAATTTACCCTAAAAATACCCAATTTTTCGCGCCTTCGGCGCGACTACTCTCTCCCAGTTGGGGGGGGGGGGGGGGGCCCCCGAAAATTTTTGGTGGGCGGGGTTTACACCTTTGGTTTTACCTACGCCCCCCCCCCCTTCCACAGAAATTATGCTAAGCCTGCCACAAATAAGGAATTTTAAGAATTATAAATCTAACACGACCACCTGTCATAAATATAAATTTAAACATGTACTTAGCATGCGTCTCAAACTTATTCTTTTAGAAAAATTAAATCATAAGAAATTAAAAATCTATTACAATTGTGATCCAATCCACCACTTCACTGAAAACCAACATTTTGCGCTCCACTCAGCCCGATTGCAGTGAGCAGTCAAAACCTAATGAACTGACTGCGCCACCTACATGTAGTTGGCGCTGCCGCAATTTTTTCCAAAATGACGTCTGCACGAATTTATTGCCTCGATATTAAAACAAACGGCTCCTTAAATTTTATAACCTGTGAAGATTCTGGTTAATTTCTCGGGATTGCGAAGCACGGCTGAAAAC